>JAVJIF010017336.1:0-151123 GCA_038442645.1 Agave tequilana
GTCTATCAGTTAGGAGTCGTCTAGGTCCTAAGTTTACACTAACTTAGGTTAGAATTTTTTTTTCTTTTGTTTGTTTGTTTGTTTGTTTGTTTTTGTTTGTATTGTGTGATATGGCTTACAACTACAATTCTTTCATCCTACTAATAATCCATATTTCACACCATCTCCATATCGGATAATTCCAACCCGGTGTTTTACAATATGCACCAACCAAATACACCGGGTTGGCCTTATCCGAATCAATATGACCCATACCCCCCATCTAATAACTATAATTTCCATAATAATTTCAACTCTTCACCGAGTAATTGGGGATTCCAGTCGCCCGAGTTTAATTATCAACCTCCTTGTCCACCATATTCCGAGTCCACAATATCCACAATATTCATTTCCAGAATCCGCTTCATATACTCCTTTTCTGAACCACCAATGAAGAAAATCTGAGTTACTAAGGAGTTTAGAAGCCAATCTACAGAGGGCCGAGCAACAATTTCACGAAACATTTGCCCCTCCAATTCCACAGTATTTTCAAGAGTCTTACTCAGTTCCACCTTTTCCTAATGAACAACCATTTGTCATGGAAACGAGTAAAGATTTCTTGTGTGAGTCCACTCTTCCATCACCACACAGTTTTGACTCACAATTTCATCACCAATTCAAAACAATACTTCAGCTTTTCAACAAAATGATGAACCAATGAATTGTGAAAAGATGCTTGAATTCCTGACTCATGCTCGAAATGATCGTAACCGTGACATAGATTTGATGATCCAAAACTCTTCATTCTCATCCTATTTCTAATGCCCAAAACCATTCTGTCAAAGAGTCATGTTGTTTTGGAAATCAGATTCAATTTCAGCACAATCATCTGAACTTGTCCATCCCATTGACATTTTGGCAAGTTTTTCTTTCCCTGGAAATTGAACTTGAACATGATTATGATCCTGAACTTTCACCAGATGATTCAACTCTACTTCTGATTCAATCATGACTTCCATATTCTTACCTGATTTCACTTCATTTCCCAAGTCAGACTTGGATCCAGTACCCATCTGTTGTGAATTGAATCACCAATCTTTATGATGATCACATTGAACTTGACAATTTCATACTCTTGAAAGTCCCATTGATAATTGGCAAGTTCACAATTTTTGGAATTGAACTACATGAGGAATGTGATCTTGAACCCCAACTTAGTGATTCAATTCTTTTTCCTGATTCAGTAATGACTCCGGTATCTTTTACCTCACTTCAATCTTTTCCCGGAGTCAACATTGGATCCTTTCCCAATTCACAATGAAATTGAATCACCCATCTTTAAGGATCATGTCGAACTTGACCAATTATACCTTTTTGAAGATCCTATTGATAAATTGGCAAGTTCTCATTTTTGTGGAATTGAACTCAATATGGAATGTGACTTTGACTCTCAACTTGTGATCTAATTCAAATTCCTAAATCATTATTGACTCCTGTTATGTTACCCAATTTGAGCAACATTTAGAGTCAGTTTTGATTCCCATCCCATCCTCCTGAACTTGAATCACCAATTTTTGATAGTCACATTCCATTGTTGGACAATACATGTGGACTTGAGCTTCATTTTCTTGACTTGGACCCAGTTCCTGAATCCATTCCTACTCTTGAACCTTTACTTGACTTCATTCACTTCCCTGAGTCGGTGTTCCTTTCCGAGTCCAAGTCAACCGTTCTATCATTCCATATTCCATTCTGGGACAAGGTAGTTGATGAATTTAACTCAGAAATTATTTTAAAAATTTGGAAATTAGATGGGGTCATGTACTTAATAAAAATCTTTCATGGATTTATCTTTTTTGTGGGTCATATATTTAGTTTCTGGTGGGTTCCTCAAAACCCAAAGAAAAGTTGATTGGGCCATGTTTCGTGGACCAATCCGACCACCGCCGGAACCACCACCTTATGGTAATTTTTCTCCTTCCTTACTAACTTAGATTTTTTTTTAGATTTTCTTTCTTTTACACTTCTTTTAGAAAATTAAAAAAAAAAGGGATTTTTATGCTTAAAGGAGTTCTACACTTTCCAAATTCAAAATCTTTCTAAATTCCTAGGTTTCCTCAAATCCTTCTTTCAAGAATTTCAAATTTCTAGGTCATTCTAAATTCCCAAGAGTCCAACTTCCCTTTTCAAAGCTACAACTTCCAATGTGGTAAAAATCCTTTTGACCTAGGGATAGAAGTGGAAACCTCTAAATTCTTCCCTCCTATAAATATCTCTCCACCCAACACTTCTCCTTCACAAACGAAAAACTCTTTTCAGATCTGCAATTCTATTCTAAAGCGCCGCCCCTAAATTTTTTCCTTCCTCCAGATTTCTCCGATCTGCCGCAAAACCGCGACTCCAGCCGCGCCTCCGCGGCTTTCCTGCAGCATCCTGAGCGCCGCCAGCGTCTGCTCCGATCAATTTCACAAGCCTACGGTCGATCTGGTGCTGTCTCCTCATTCAGAGCTTCCTGAAACCACTGCAGAGACCAAATTTCTTCCCCCCACGAATTCCGGGGGTGGTTCGAATTCTAAATCTCTCCTTTTTACTGCTTTGATCTTAAATTCATAGTATGGCACCATCAATTTTTGTTGAGAAAGATTTTGGGCGGATTTTTTGTGATGTGAATGGTTATGGGCATGTATTTTTAGAACGAATTAGGGCAAGGAATTGGTATTCACTAGTGTACGACAACACTGAGACTGATGCATTTTATTGTCCCCGAACTGGTGACCATGTTTTACATGCATCTTGACCAAGCATCGATTGATCCACACATGTACCGTTCACTGTACACATGCCGGCAGGAGACCTACTTGTCACGCTTCCTCTTCTTGAGGAAGTCACCTCTGTCCCATCCATCACGCAACACAGCGAGCCTCTCCTTTGATTGATTATATGACTATTATGGGGGCTCGTTGTACTGAGCAGGATCGTGGGCTCAAAGCCAGTACGATGTTTTAGAAATGTTCATTGCGTTGGACGTTGGATCCAACGCAATATTTTAGGGCTGACCACACCTCCTCTTTCAACAGACCAGTGTTGCAAAATTATACATGATTTAATGACTCGCAACACTCGGTTTGTTTGAATAAGGTCATCTTCCATGCACTTATCGCCAACTCTTCACGCACACGAGGTGCCAAATACTCCCATCCCATATTGATTACACGATTGTGTAGGACTTTCCTACTAGTTGATGTATTTGATTCATTTGACCGAGTGTTTGTTGCACCCGAGAGACCTACCAGTGCTTATAATAGTTGTTTACACGCGGTCTGGACACCTACAGTCCAACCCGAGGATGTTCCGGTAGAGTCCTCCTCTGCGGAGAGTTTGATACAGAGGATGAACCTGAGTTTTGGAGGCAGGACCCCCCCACGTGATACACATGCCTTCATGTCTTCCATTTGGAAGGGCATGAAGAAGATTTTTAGGGGTCAGTGAGGCTGAGGAAGAAGATGGAGGAACAATCATCCAGGTTAGAGGAGCAATCCTCTAGGTTAGAGGGCATTGAGGCGAGGTTGAGGAGGACACAGTCAGCAGGACCCAGTACCACCGAGGGTCCCAAGAGGAGGAGGGAGTGACTTTTTACCTTACCTATTTCATGCATCATTTTTATCTTGCATACATTGAGGACAATGCATGAGATAGGTATGGGGGGGTATGTACTAACATAGGATTTTTATTTTTTTAGGATTTTTCATTTTTAGGTTTTCCATTTTATTTTAGATTTTACCTTTTCTTTTAGAAAAATTAAAAAAAAAAATAAAAATAATAAAAAAATATAAAAATAAAAATTTTTTGAAATAAGAGACAAAGTTTTGATCTATTTTTAAGAAAATTAAGATGTATCTTAGGAATTAAGGAAGCCTTAATTATGACATCTTAAACCTAGTTGAAATAATAGATCTTGTTGAGATTATAGGCTAAGTATGTAAAATTAGGGAGATATTTATCTTGAATTTTTACCTTAGATAAATATGCACTTTACACTTACACATTTCTTGGGATGGAGACAAAGACCAAAAATGCATATATATATAAAAAAAAAATTATAAAAAAACATCACCTATTAAGCTGGACAATCGTGCCTCAAGAAGCATTATTATTCACGCCAACGGTGGTAAAGGAAATAAATAATCCCCCTTAGTTATGTGGCCTTTTTTACTCGAGACCTTAAACCCGAGGGATGTTTTCTCATCTGGTGCCCTAGAACCATCTGGTTTGGGAGTCATCGGTTAAAGGCTCGTTACAAGGGTGAACTAGAAAGCCTAAACTAAGGGAAGAAAAAAATATAAAAATAAATAAATATATAAATAAATGGCTTGATGGTTGGAGTTGAAATCCCAGAAATTTCACAGAGCACGGTGTGCATATTATCTAGGTTTTATGAAAGATAAAGTATTCAATCCAATTTGAATTCTTACCTTAATTGAAAACAAGATCTTGCATGAAGACTAAGTTTAAGGAAGAATGATTATAGGTGGACTTATGACCTAGGATCATTTATATTTTTGCAAAAATAGTTCGTAAACATGTCTCTTGTTCAAAATGTTTTTCAAAACACTAACATTTTGTCTTCTTTCTTTATGGATTTTGTGGGTGTAATCCGCTGAAAACCCTCAGGAGACAACACTCCTCCTCTAGGGTAACCTAGAGGTAACGGCTTGTTGCACACGCTCAGTGCAATCGCGTCACCTGCGAAAATGGTGTAATAAATGGGTAGTATAGTTTTTCTTTTCTTTTTCTTTGTTTTGCTCGGGACGAGCAAAAGAATAAGTGGGGGGTGTGATTGGTAACCAATGTTGCATATTTTACCACATAATTCCATGCATTTAGTCAAAAATACATGATTTTTACTAATCTTCTCTATATATTTGCAGGTACACACTCTAATGAAGAGAAGCCCAATAATCACTTTAATTAGCAATAATTAAAGTGATTAAATTCAAAGCCAAGATAAAGCCCAAATCTAATCCAGAATCCAGAGAGATCCACACAACAACTCCAGATTCCAGAAGGTCCACGTGGCTAACAAACTTGTAACAACTTTGTACCAGAAAGCTGTTAGCCAACGGACAGCCTTGCCGCGCTTTGCCGCGCGCCAGCGGCAGTTTGGAGTCTGTTGAGATCCGGATTTTGCGCCAACAAACTAGCTTCTGGATCCTTCACCTGGGCCTATAAATACTTCACCTGGACCTGCGAGCAAAGACTGAACAGAGAAGAGAGGAAAATCATTAGTTGTTGTTTAGTTTTTTCTCTAGGTTTAGTTCTTTAGATCCCTCTTCTTCTTCCCTAGAATTCATTGTAAAAAGAGAGAGATTGTGAGAGAGAGAGCTTGTGTAATCAGGGTGACAACTTGAAGCAACAAGGATTGATCCATTCTCCTTCCTCTACTTGAGCTTGGTTCTAGTTTACTTGCTTTCTTTATGTGCTTTCTTTATTGCTTTCTTTAATTCCTTGCAATTTACTTCATGCTTTGTTTTACTTCTCTAATGGCTTTTAGCTAATTTTTCTCCATGTACTATCTAACCACTAGCCTTGCCATCTTCACTAACTCATGGGTGATTGCTTTAGTTCATCTCCAAGTTGGATGGTCTTCTCTTCTCCGATGGGTTAAACCACCCATTCTTCAAATGAGAAAGTAATTAGATCAACACGCGAGACGAATCCACGCCGATGGAGTGACAACATGAGGCAAGTGTTCACTATCACTGAGTTTAGTAAGTATTGGTAAGGTAGTAAGGTAAGCTAGTCATGGTTCGCTTCTTCTTTAAGTTTCCTTTTCTTTTCTTGTGAATACCAAATCTCACTCTTGATTTCTTTCCAACTTTTTCACCATGAACATAACCACCCTTTCTTTAGTTTCTTTTTTTTTGATTCACTATTTTTATTAGCATAGAAGAATTCTCGTTTAAAAACTTCACTACGATTCGTAACGCTTCCATCGCTAGCTCTCCCTGAGAATCGACTCGGTATAGCCTTATGCTATAGCGGAGATAGGAAAGGATACATCGACTACGTTTAATACACCTTTCTAGTCTTAATCAAAAAGGCAGTTTGGAGTCTGTTGAGATCCGGATTTTGCGCCAACAAACTAGCTTCTGGATCCTTCACCTGGGGCCTATAAATACTTCACCTGGACCTGCGAGCAAAGACTGAACAGAGAAGAGAGGAAAATCATTAGTTGTTGTTTAGTTTTTCTCTAGGTTTAGTTCTTTAGATCCCTCTTCTTCTTCCTAGAATTCATTGTAAAGAGAGAGATTGTGAGAGAGAGAGCTTGTGTAATCAAGGGTGACAACTTGAAGCAACAAGGATTGATCCATTCTCCTTCCTCTACTTGAGCTGGTTCTAGTTTACTTGCTTTCTTTATGTGCTTTCTTTATTGCTTTCTTTAATTCCTTGCAATTTACTTCATGCTTTGTTTTACTTCTCTAATGGCTTTTAGCTAATTTTTCTCCATGTACTAGCTAACCACTAGCCTTGCCATCTTCACTAACTCATGGGTGATTGCTTTAGTTCATCTTGCAAGTTGGATGGTCTTCTCTTCTCCGATGGGTTAAACCACCCATTCTTCAAATGAGAAAGTAATTAGATCAACACGCGAGACGAATCCACGCCGATGGAGTGACAACATGAGGTAAGTGTTCACTATCACGGAGTTAGTAAGTATTGGTAAGGTAGTAAGGTAAGCTAGTCATGGTTCGCTTCTTCTTTAAGTTTCCTTTTCTTTTCTTGTGAATACCAAATCTCACTCTTGATTTCTTTTCCAACTTTTCCACCATGAACATAACCACCCTTTTCTTTAGTTTCTTTTTCATTTGATTCACTATTTTTATTAGCATAGAAGAATTCTCGTTTAACAACTTCACTACGATTCGTAACGCTTCCATCGCTAGCTCTCCCTGAGAATCGACTCGGTATAGCCTTATGCTATAGCGGAGATAGAAAGAGATACATCAAACACATTTACATACACCTTTCCCGTCTTAATCAGTTATCATCTATGGTCGATCGATATCTGAGAATTTAGAGAATGTCTTTATGGGAGAATCTAACAATCTGCAACTTATCAGTTTATTATCCATTGGATTATACAAGGGGATATTGTCGCTTAGACTCTACTTATTAGGGTATCTCCTTTCCTCATTGTTAAAATAACAAGCAATCTACCACACACATTTAGGATAATTCCCCTAATAATTCTGTTTGATAGAGGTCATGAGTATTGTTGACCACTGTCCTTAGTGCCTAAAGATTTTATGTCTAATAGGGAGTCTTCTTCATTAGCCATCTTTTGGAAAACCCTTTGATCACATGTTAGGTACTAGGCATAGTTATCTCTACTACTATTATTATAGAGCTTCTGAGTTTGCATATCAAAGTCTGCATCATATTTTTTCACGCATATTGCATGATCTACACATAGGAAATCAGTGATATATTTGAACAAAGTAACGATAACTATAATTTATGAGCTTCATAGGAAAGGATTTAAAACTGTTAATGTTGACAATTATGGTGAATCGGTGATGGTTCAGTTTCGTCTGCAACGGTTTCGCTGAGAACTATTAATGATTTGCATGCTTATCAGATTTTTCAAAATCTTGAAGAAATCAAATTTCAATACTCATGTTATATATCTTTAAAAGATCTTAAAATTAGTCCTATTTTCAATGTTGAGTATTCAGTATATTACAAGACAAGACTTTGATTTTAACCCTAACAACCCACTGGTTGTCAGCCTTCCTTAAGTCATTTTTCTGAGAGCCCCACATTGAATCCACTCCTAAATATTCATCCCAATACAACAGTAAAATCTAATAAAATTTTAAATGATTAACTGGTGAATCCCATTGATATATGATTTGTTGAAAAAAGAATATAATCTATTGATTAGTGAGTAATAGCATGTAGACTCAATTGTGTTGAAGCATGATGATAATTTTCTACACCAAACTCGATGGAGTCAAGTTCTCTCCCACTTGAGGAGAATGATGCAGACATCCACAGCAGATGAGGCGTCACTGTTCATTAGGTTCTAGTTACTTGGAGTCTGTAATTTATTGCTTTTATTTATATTGAGTCGAGATGTTTCTCTTTTACTTGTTTAGTTTGTTTTACTGTTTTTAGTCCCACATCGATTTTGAGAAGAAAAATCTATGAGTGAAAGGCTATTAAAAGGCTGGGGTATTGTGTTGATAATAAGGAAGTTTGATTAATGACAATTTTAGATTAATTTCATAATGAAAATTATCTTTTATGAATTAGGGTGTGAAATTCAATTCAAGTAAGATTTGTGTGTGAATTCAAATCTTTTGTTATCCCCTCCCTAATTTCACTTCTCAGATCTTACATCTCAAATTTTTCCTCAAAATCCCAATTATCCCATCTATTTTCTCTTTTCAGAAAATAAAAAAATACACAAATATTCACCCAAAATTCACCACGAAAATTTCCCTAAAATAGAAAAGGCTACTATAGCCTTTTCCCCTCTCTTCTCTTCTCCGCTGCCAGCAAGAAACCCATCAACAGAGATCTCGCTCCCTCGACTTCGTCCTCTCTCGATAGTGCCACAAGCCCGTGTTTGTCTTCCCCCTTCGTTCCTTTTTGGTTCCCTCTTGACTTATACCTGCACGAGCGTCCCTACCCTGTGCGTGAACTCTGACTGACTACTCTCGATTTCCCCTCACGACTGCACCCGATCTCGTCGTCCTACCTGTCATCTCCACTGCTTGACATCCCTACAGATCCCATGACAGTGGGTTCTAAGCATCACCTACACCACTCCACCAAGACGGTCGTGGGTTCATCTTGGCACTGTCGCCAGGCGAGGCTCCAGCAACATCTCCTTCACAATTGCTGATGATTGGTTGCTGACGAGTCCACTAGTGTTGTCTTCGACTTCATTGGATGTCACTGCGCGTCTTCAACTGCAACCAAATAACAACAACACACATCATTCAACTAGGCACAATATTAGAGCAACAAACAGGGGATTACAAGCAACAACAGATTCAATAGTATAAGATCCACCACAGTATGGATACCTGAAAACGAGCTTCTCAGTCGGTAAGGTTTCTTTTCTCGACGATCAGATTATTAATTGGAATACTACACATTTATCTCTAAACTTTATCATGCCTTCCTGATGTCCACAAAAATTGTGAGGTTGTTGTGTGATTCTGTTTATTCTCGTTATTTACTGATCTCGATTTTGCGAATAGGATTGTTCAAGATAATTGAATGTTGCGTGTGATTTCTTGAGACTAGAATTGTTCATACTACTGTGGCAATGATTTGTTAAAATTCATCATGTGATAATACTAGTTTTGAATTTATTTCCTACTAAGATCGTATTATTTGGTGAAACGTTACGAATTTAAGTTTATCACTAACTAATCCCACATGCATTTTTCCTGTTTCACATCAATAGCTATCACTCCCTTTTTCTTCAAGTGAGAAAAGGATGATGCAGCACCAAACTATGGGCCATACAAGATTCGAGTTATGATAAAAAAAAAAAATTGAAGAAGAAGAAGTATTTGACATTCAGATTCATGATGTGGGTTGTTTCACTTCTGGATTTCCGTATGCTTCGTGGAAAGGATTATAGGATACATATGGCATGATTGCATAACGAATGGTTGCCAGATGCAGCAGGATTATAGGTTCCGTAGGGGCTTCTATGAATTGACTTTCTTGAGCAAAGTTCAAACTGTGGCAGTTTTGGCTGATCTGAGAGCTTAGAAGACGGTTTGACTTTAGTTTTGATTTCAATTGGTTGAATGGTGTTTGGTGGCAGGAACAATTCAGCCGTGGGTTCTGCTGAAATGGAATTTACGTCTGGAAAATTTTTATTGATAGGAACAGTTCTACATGTGAAGGGTTTTCTGGAAGGAATCTGGACTCAGCTTTGATAAAGGATGTTAGAAAGGTTTATAAATGATATGATGCAGATCTGTATTCAGCTGCAATGACTAGAATTAAAAAAAAAAAAAACAAGATCTCACACCTTGTTTATTGATTTCACATCCAAATCTAACCAATCCGACTGTAGAAGATAGAGGAAGAAATTTATCTTCAAAGACTCAGAAGCTGGAACCAGCAACTAGCTCACTCCTTTCTGGAGTCTGACCCTAACATTTTGTACTATTCTAAGCATCACGGGGTTGTAATTGGCACTTTCTAGATGTCGATTAATTGTTCTAATTGACTTTTAGGTGTCTTATTTCTCCCCTTGCTGTTGTTTTAATACTTGCAATTGACTTTTGATGCGTGATAGTTAGGACGGTTCCTACACTTAGATAGTAGGTTATATAGCATTAAGATCAGATCTTTTCGATGATTAGTTAAGAGTTTTTTTTTATTGACTTTCAAAACAGGATAAATGCAGTGAATCCACTGCAATTAAATAATGTTTACGGTGGAAGAATATTCCAACAAGTTGACACTTTAGACCTTCATCCTTCTGGAAGTGTTCAAGCTATTTGGTCAAGTTCACATCCGTATCCAAACCAAAAAACTTGTGAAGAACTCTTTTTTTGCCAATTCAAAGGTCAATATTGAATCCATACATTGAGAAGGTTCAAAGAAAGTTTGAAACGGTTGAATTAGTTACTTCAGTGAGAAGACCAGCCTTTTGTGCTTTTTGGAAGCTTCTATTGGGTGAATGCCCAGGTTTTTTTTAAAAAAAAAAATTTTTCATAGATTTTGCCCTGACTTTTTGTTCACCTTTTAACCCCGTGCAAAGTAAAGACTTCTTCAGACAGAAAAGTCCAATCTTGGACGTTTTTGCCTGTAAGATATCGATATTGTCCATTGATTGTTGTCGATATTTTCATTACAGTATTGTTGTTTTCATGACTACTTTGATGCTAATAATTCTATGAGCTATGTTTTGTGATGCTCTGTTCAGTTTCATAATGTCTTTTTCGAGGGTAGCACAAACGCATTTTTCCTTCGATTGAATCAGAATCTATTCTGGAATGCATAACAGTGTGAAATTCAATGGTGATGAGAAGTAGCCGTGGTGACTCATGATGTCAAGTTAGTTTGAGCCCAGGTAGTTTGAGCCCATTCTCACTGATTCACAACTTGCCACGACATCGAGCTGCTGTGTAGCTGGATAGGATGAAGTGACTCACATTTTTTCTGAGTGTAGAAAGTAGAAAGAGACTTTTTAGAGTAGTTGAACTCCTTAAAGGCTCAACCAAATCGTGTGCTACTATGGAAGTGGGTGGAATTGACTTCTCACTAAGGGGCTCACAAGTAAAGTAAGGTTTAGATTGTTGAGCAACGTGGGTGGCACTCGACTAAAGACTAGAAATTTTGAGAGAAGATTCCTGCAAGTCATTGATTTTGATTAGGAGAGCAGAGTGGTTAGCAAGTAGTGGGGTGCAAGCTCTCATCACCTTCATCTAGCACTGAGATGGATGGCATTTAATTAGGTGAACTAGGTGCAATGCAGGCTTACCTTCATCTCATTACCTTGCTGATGGTTGATTGGGAACCCATCACTTTGTTATTGTAAGTTCAAACACAAAATGAGTCACTGTCCACTTGAGCTCGCCGTTGGCCTATACTAGATACTTGAGACTTGGGTGTCATGTATGTATATCCCTTATGCCCACCATATATATGGGTATAGATACAATATACAAATGGTTACTCCTATTTACAAAGTCGGTTTTGTCTTGCAACGAAAGAGAGACAAGCGAGATTTCACATGACTGAGAAGCGAAGGAGAATACATAATACATATGCCATTAGATATAAAAGAGCGTTGCATACATATTAGAACATAGAACTTGCACATCTTCGATATGAAGCTAAATCATACATTTGCAAGAGTTGGAAAGTTCTCATTCACTTTGCATTACTTGTGTAGTTGTAGTGTCTTGATCCTTCATGGGAGAAATTGTTGCGCCCTCTGGAGGTATTTCCAAATTGGACAGTGGCGCAACGCGTCAAATCATCGAGATCAATCACAAACCAATATTGTACGAACCGAAACAAACGATTTAAAGAGGTTCGGCAACTTGCCTACGTCCTCAGGGTAAAAGGGTGAAGATCTTATTCAAACAACTGAGTTAAAGGGTTACAGTTGATTCGAAAATCTAAATTGAGAATCTACATAATTCGCCATAGAGTTCTCTCAAACAAACCAACTCTATAACTCTCACACAATTGATTCAACAATTGATAAAATTTTGGAGCGCAGAGATCTGTTTTATATAGCTAGAGGAACAACCAATAGAAGAAAATCCAATTCAGATCGAAGTCTGATATAAAAAACAGAAACCAGAAATCAACTCAGAATAGTCAGAACCCGACGGGCGGTCGGCTTCATGTGGCGGTCGACGAGTGGTCGACCGCTAACCCAATTCGTTATGTGCCTCTGTGCAAACTCCTCGGGTCGGTCGACCAACTATAATGTGCAAAAACAATTCTTCTGAGCGGTCGACCGGGTGGTCGACAATTGTTGTCTTCTTCTCCAAATTTGTATGCTTGTGCATGTGCGGTCATCCACGCTGCTCCTCTCTGTTTTTCAGCTGAGTTTAACTCTATCAATCTTTTTATCCTTTGATCTTTTCCCACAGAAATTACTTCACTTCTTGGCATTAAGTTGTATTAATTAGATATCTGGAATAAGCAGTTAAAAGGACATGTGTTTTTTTATCCCTGGCACCGTCAGTGAACATGACTTCACGGTCCAAATTCACCACCATTCCCGTCAGTGGATCAGCAGCATAGTGGCTCGAAGGGCTGATGTCGTTACAGCCACTACCGACAAAGGAAAAGGTGCAGATCAAAACATACAAGCTGACGAATCGATGACTGTAACATATCTATTAGCTGATAACTAGAACTCTGGCAGTATTGTGATTTGGGAGTCGATGCTGCAATTGAAGAAGGATCATGAGGATTGGTGAACCATCTCACCTACTCTTGACCAGAATTTTTGTGCATGTTCCATGGATTTCTCAGTTCCCTGCTCAAGTTGCAGCACAGCACTCATGGTGCTGTGAACATTAACTGTAGTTGGGAGAGCTTGGCGAAGATAATGCGACGTGAATGAATTAGTGATTGGGGATCCACCCAAGCTTTTTGAACTGCCAGAAATCTTATGTTGTGTTGGTTGGGTCTTCAGTCTTGTGGAGTGGATACACAAACTCATGGCATGTTGCGACTTTAATATTGTACCTTTTGGACTCGATGGCTCTACAATGGTCACACGCAGAAAGTTGTAATTAACTTTAGTGGTCGCTAACCAAATTACTATATATCATTAAGATTAATTCCTTTCTATTAGTTGGTTCCAAGTAATTGTCCGTCTAGATTGACTTATTAAACGGGATGCAGTGACTCCTCTCATAGGCTCAAACAAACCACAATCCTGACTTCCGCTGCAGCTGTAGCATGTATTTTGTGTCAAGAAAATTTAGCCATTTAACTTATAGTTTCCAATTGTACCTTTG
This sequence comes from Agave tequilana, assembly GCA_038442645.1. Lineage (NCBI taxonomy): Eukaryota > Viridiplantae > Streptophyta > Magnoliopsida > Asparagales > Asparagaceae > Agave > Agave tequilana. The sequence continues at coordinate 13,506 of JAVJIF010017336.1, forward strand.
TATCTATCGTTCCTCCACCGCCGCCTGTGTGCGCAAAAACTTGTTTGTTTTGGAGGATTTTCAGTATTGCCTTGTATGTTTGTATGGATGTTTTCATGAAAAACTTTTTAATGGAGCACGGAAAGCCTTTATAAGTTCACCATTTATTCTCAAAAAAAGAAAAAAACCCACATTTAAATTAAGCTCGTGTTATAATTAAGCGATCATGGGTGGCACTCGACTAAATACTAAAATTACTGAGAGTTGAGAGAGTAGATTCTTTGATCTCTTCTCTTGTGCTTCTCTTGTACTGGCCTGTCCGCCTCGTTAAGTCATCGAGCTGCATTTAGAGATCTTTCATCTTGTTGCGCAAATTGTGATTGATTAAGACCCCAGCATAGTGCTTGTCTACTCAAAATACAGATGCAGTCGCTGTCTGCTCGAGTTCTCATTTGGCCACAACTAGCTACTTGCTCTGATTTGATTTATTTTTTTGGCACTGTGACAAGGGTAACTTCTGAGAATCTGCGGCTTTGCTTGCAACAATCTAATTGTTGGAAACAGCCAACTCTAGGGAGTTTATAAAACAAAAGAAACATGACAGTGTATATGTGGCAGTGTATATGTGGCAGCCAATTTTAGTTGTCTTTGGTTGCAGGCCAGCTCATTCGATCTGCCGTCCGCAATGGCTGCTTTCCAAATGGGGTAGCTGGGGACGGCGGCAATGAGCTTATCGACAGCCGACAGGCGTTTGCCACCGTGTTAATACCAATATGTAAGACTAAGCTCGCGCGCACCAGGGAAATTACTAATATAAGCTTTCGTGGAACTAAGCAGAAATATATGCAACCATACGCTACGCAAAATGGAAGAAATGTAGTCACTGAAAACAAAATAGATGTTAGCAATCTAAGAAGTTTATGCAAGATATACTAAAATAGGACTCTCCCTAAGGCCTGTTTAGTTGGAAAAATAGAAGAGAGAACACAAACATATCATTTATCTCGAGTTTTTCATAAAAAAATCTGTTGATGGGCGAGGTTATCAGTTTTTCAATGCTTTTCTCTCATTTTTGAGCTGAAAAAAATTGATGACATTTTGGTGACATCAACACTTATTTTTTTTGATTTTCTGAATTTTTCAAATAAAATAGAATTTTTTATAAAAATTGAAAAAACTGATACCACGAATCACCAAAATCTCAGTTTTCCTCCACGCTGTGGCCAAACAAACAGAAGCCCTTAAACAATCCTATTAGAACCAGCAAACCAAATCACATCACTACACCAAAAAAACGATTATCCTATTCCCCAATCGTTTAATCCCGTGGAGCCAAGATTTGATTAAAAAACAGTAGGGAAACGATAAGCACGAGAAACGAGCAACCGCAACGTTCGAGAAAAATTCCACCTACAATTTCAATCTAAACAACTTCTTTAATTGCTTGAAAACAAAAAAAATAAATAATTAAATCACAAACACCATAGAAATGAATTTTGAGTCGCGAAGAATGAATAATTCACTGTACATACACAAAGAAATTCACTGACTAAATATAATCCACTGCTAAAGAATCTGTCATCAATCATGATCAATTTATGCTGGTATGAGGAATCTTGGCTTCTTGAAGGCAAGTGGGCTCTGCACCTCCCCCTCCTCCATCACCACGCACCTCCTGGCCGCGTCGAACCCCCCGAACTCCGGCAGGGCCGGCAGGTTCAGGTCGAGCTCGAACCGCCTGTGGCTCGAGCTCGCGCCTTCGGAGGTGCTCGTAACTCCACTTCCAGTTCCAGTTCCAGTTCCAGTCACAGCGTGATGCGCTCCACCCCCAATAGTCCCGTCATAGTGACACCTCTTGTGCCCGCCCAGCGCCTGCCCCGACGCGAACGTCTTGGAGCAGACGGAACACTGGTGAATCCTCCCACTTCCGGAAGTGGCGATGGTGGACGACCCCGACGCCGAGGGGGCCCCGCCGGCGGCGGCGGCGGGGTGTTCTTCCGGCGGGGGCTTGGTCCTGTGGCTGGCCTTGTGCCCGCCGAGCGCCTGGTAGGACCCGAACGCCTTCCCGCAGACAGAGCACTTGTACTCCAGCTGCTGCTTCGGTGCGGCGGCGGTTTCCTGAGGAGGCAGAGGATGAGTGATGTGGGGGCGGCCGCGGGCGAGCATGACGAGGCAGAGGGCGAGGTACTCCTCCTCGCTGGGCGGGTGGTCGAGGAGTCGGGACCTCTTGGACCGCTTGCGGCGGGGGATCTCCTCGTCGCTGGTCTCGGGGAGCGCCGGCGGCGGGGGAATCGAGGTGGTGGTGGTTGCTTCTACGGCCATCTTAGCGAGTGAATTTGGGTTTGAGGATAAATAGTTTGTTAAGATGATTGAATGGTCTGGAGACGACTACAAGGAGGAGGAGAAAGAGCTGTGAGTGAGTGACGAGGTGAGGGGGGTCGGTTTTTTTATATAGGGGAGGGGTTGGAAGTTGCGTCAGAGACTCGGAGTTGTGAAAGCAGAGGAGGAGGGATAAGATGAGTCGCGAAGCACGTTAAGGGGTTTGTGGAACACTGGAACTTGGAAGAGTCGTGTGTCAACTAACACTTGTGTTTGGTTAGTTGCAAAATGGTTGCAAAATGTAAAAAGTTTTGCAACTTTATACTTTTCACTTGTTTGTTTCTATTTGTAAAATGTAAAAACTTTTTCCACTTACAGTTGCTACAGTTAAATTTGTGATCATTTAATTCTCACTTTTACACTCATATTTTCTCACTTGCAGTTGCTACAGTTAAATTTGTGGTCATTTAATTCTCACTTTTACACTCATATTTTCTCACTTGCAGTTGCTACAGTTAATTTTGTGGTCATGTAACTCTCACTTGTAATACACCAATTCAAAACAGTTACTTGATAATCAATATATAATTTAATATTTTTAAATTTAATATTTAAATAGTATTCAATTTCTTATTTAAGTATTTAATTATTTTATATTTTTAATCTTTAATTTTTTATTGTTTTTAATATTGTTTTAATATTTAATATTTTACTATTTTAATTTACTATTTTTATTTAATATTTTATTTAATATTTTATTATTTTATTAATACTTATTCCATTTTTTATTATTTTATTTAGAGTAAATATTTTATTAATATAACAATATTATACTTTAATATAAAATTACTATATATTTAGTTATTTAATTTTTAATATAAAAATTACTTTATTAATATCATAATATTTTATTATTATACTAATATTTTATTATGTTAATATTGTAATAATAATTCAGTATAATAATACTATAATGATAATTTATTATTAAATTATAATTATATTTTACTTTGTTAATTTTATATTTCTATAATATTACAATAATATTATAATAAAATTTATACTATAATAATTTTCAAGTATTTTTAATATTATTACTATATTTTATTTTTTTAACATTTTTTAATATTTATATTTTATTAGTATTCTTAAAATTTTATTAATGTTCTTTAGATTTTCTTAAAATTTTATATTATTTATTTAATTAATATTTTAGTAATATTTTACTATTTATACTAATATTTTATTAATATTATATTATAAAATAAAATATTAAGATTATTAATTTTTTATCTCAAATTTATTAATACAATTTAATTTGCAATATTAGATTTAATTTAATAGTATTTATAATATTTAAATCACTGCTACAGTTAATTTTGTGGTCAACTTTTCCACTTTCACTTTTACATTACCAACCAAACACCGTAAAACACAATATACTTTACCATTTACACTTTCACTTTACCACCCAAACACCGTAAAACACAATATACTTTTCCATTTACACATCACTTTATCAACCAAACACCGTAAAACACAATATATTTTCACTGCTACAGTTCACTTTTTCTATTCTCATTTTACAACTTACGACTTGCGACGTTTTGCAACGAACCAAACAGGCCCAAAGTACCAAGTCAAAACATACAAAGAAGACGGGCTTGCTTTCTTGGGGGTTAAGTTAACCGGTGCCAGCTAACAAGGTCGGTGTTGGGACCGGATTTAGCGTCGTGTGGGATGACGAGAGCGAGTTCTCGGGGTTGTTCCGCAGGGACAATTGGTTGGGTTTTTTTTTTTTTTGGTTGAGGGGGTGGGGGGGTTCCACGTAGCTGGTTATGGTTGGATGGTTGAGTGTGGAGGTTTGTCAGTGGAGTTTCTAGAGTGGAGAGTCGGCGGGTGGTGACCGAGCAGCAGCGTCGACGTGAAGACCACGTGTTTCTCACCGCGCTATTGGTGATGGTCTACTGTCTCTGCGTTCAGTGGATTTGGTTAAAGAAATTAGGGATTCCTATATTGTGTAGGATTGAAAGAAAGTGTCAAAGGTGTGAGCGGCGTGGGATAAAATTAGGCTGGAGACTGCAGCCATGTAGTGGACGACTTTGGTTTTGGTTTGTCTTGTAGGGTATGTATGGCTGGAAAAAGATATTTTGAAAACTGATCTGAAGCGCACTTTTCAAGTCTTTTTTTTTTCTTTTTTTGAGAAAATTTATTGGTGGCGTGCTATCAATTTTTCACTGATTTTTTCTCATTTTGTGACTGAAAGAGAAATGAAAATTTTGCTGACATTTTGATGATGTCAACGCTCTTTTTCTGATGTTTTGATTTTTTTTTTTAAAAATATGATTTGTAAAGATTGAGAAAGATTGACAGTAAATCTCACTAAAACCACACTTTTTCTTCACTTTCTGACCAAACAAACAGACTCTTATTTTAGTTTAAGGGAATAAAATAGAGATGACGTAGGAGAACAAATATATGAAGGGCTAAATTTCAACTCATGTCTACAGTCAAAACAAAACCTGTCAACGGTCATACATGAGCCCTGTTGACAAGCTTTTATAGAGAGTCAGGGGTTTACAGTCTGCAGATCAACTGTCGACAGCCCTTCACTTGTCGACAGGGCTACTACGTATCAGAGCAATCTGAGTTAGTTTAGGATTTTTTTTTTGGGTCCAAATTTGAATTCTGATTGGGATTTCTGCTTTCTTATTTAAATTGTAAATTTAAGTGGTACTCATAGATTAGGACTTTTGTAAACCTATAAATAGGCTCTTACTTTTTGGCATCGAATTTTGATTAATAAATTTTGAATTTTGCTTCAAATTGCTCGTGGATTCGAGCTGTTATATCTTGCTCATGGATTCGAGTAAATCGCTCGTGGATTCGAGTGTCGTGTTCGTGGATTCGAGTACTTTTCTACCTGAAGGTTTCCTCTAGAGTTCGTTGCCGCTAGAACAAGATATAGCCGGCGTCGTTCGCTTCCGCATCCCACGTCAATTGATATCAAAGGTTCGGCAATTTTTCGACGATGGCAAGAGACGACGATGGGTTGCAAGGCATTTCCACAAGGATGGTTGCTGCTAAAAGGAGGGACAACACCATCAAAAGATGTCTCGCAATATTGATGATCGAATTCTAACCAATGGTACATATCGAAACGGACATGATCGTCAATCGTATCAACCGCCCCCACATCGACCACCACCACATCATCCACCACCAAGATATCATCTACAACATCCTCAATTTAATGAATTTTCCTAAAAAGAGGAATTGCGATGTAACATCCCGATTTTTAAAAATTCCTAATTAACACTTTAATTTTCGATTATAAGATAATACCTGGTAGTCAGAGTTTATAAATTTGGTGATCATGAGATTATTAGTTACTATTGATATATAATTATACTTTGAGATTATGTGTGACACCCGGATTAATAAAACTCTTAGTGATAATTTAATATCCAGCTAATGAGATAACACCATTTGAAATCGGTATTAGAACCAATAATTCATGTGATAATTATATCACTATATAAAGCTTCGGTATTGAAAGAATGAGTATTCAAATACTAGTGTACATACAAAAAGATACATGAATATATTAGCAATTACAAATTTATGGAATTAAGAAAAAGCCCAAATCATTCTCATATATTTCTTTATTTCTTTTAAGTAAAGCCCAAGTCCAAGGTCAAAATAAATGAAGCAAATAATAAAACCCAAGCTCACACACATAAGAATACATATAGATATATTTTAAATACCTTAGAGTATATGTACAAATGCATGTACATTTGTGTGTAAATATAAAATTAGAATAACTATATACCAAATTAAATATGTAAGTGGTTTGGTGAGTGGCAGGGGGCAAGCTTGAGGTGGAGGTTTTTGAGAGAGGATGGGAATTTGTGCGTTACGTGGCAGTGTAAGGAGTAGTGTACTCACCTTAACACTCTCTCTCTCTCTCTCTCTCTCTCTCTCTCTCTCTCTCCTCCCTCCCTCTCCCTCTCCCTCCCTCTCCCCCCCCCCCCCCCCCTCCTCACCCTTTCACCCTCACCTAGTAACTCTTTCTCTCCCACTCTCTTCACGGTGATGGCAGGAGGCCAGGGCCCCACGGCAGTGCCGCCGGGGCAAGCGGCAACGCTTGGCTATGATGGAACACCACCAACCCAACATCATCAACAACCTCATCATCATCTTCATCCTTATCACCTCCCACACACCCACCTCTCTTCTCCTTCTCCCTCCCTTCCTCTTTGTAGTTGACCGGCGGCAAGGGGAGGCGGCGGGACACCACGAGACGGCGTGGGGACGCCGAAGGTGGTGGGAACAGCCGCTACAACCACCGTCACCACCATCATCACCCCATCATCTCATTCTCTCTCTATAACCCCCCTTAGTCTAAACATTTTCAGGTCAAGGTAAAGACTCAACCGAAGGGCTTCAGGAGTATAACACCGGATTATCGTTGCACATTGTGGATGGACATTAAAGTTGATATTTTATACTTACATCCTTATTTGTATAAACATGTTGATTTTGTATAAATTAGTTGTAATACCCCGTTCCCTGAATACGTACTTAGTTGCGTATTCAGATTTTCGATCTTATTTTTTCGATTTACTTCCTGTATTTATTCTGTATTATGAATTCCTTATATGGTTGTTTTGTCTTGGATTTGGATTCGTGGATTCGGAGTCAGCCCTAGTCTGAACCGAAGGCCCGATCCTAGAGTATTACTCGATTTAGACATTCTGATAATTAGAATTGACCGATTTTAGTTTTAAATATCATTTTCCAATATTATATATTTTTCTATGATTTTCTAGATTTTTCTGGAATTAAAATGAAAGTCTTCAAACCGGTGTCGGCCAGTGCCGCTGACCGATTCCTGGATTTTTAATTCTCAAACATTTTAGAATTTCATGATGGTCCTTTAGGCTTTATTCCTTAGAATCGTATTTTCTACCTACACTCTTTTTCTGAGGATTTTATGATTTTATGAAAATTCCATCGGAGTCGGTAGGTAACTGATTCCGGGATTTTTAGTTTTAAAACTATAAAGTATTTCTTAAAACGGATTTCACTATAATTCTTAGTTTAATATTCTTGATTTTTGGTAATTATTTCGGGTCGTTCCGAGATACTTGAATTTCGGACGATTCGGTATTTTCCCGAAAGATTTCCGCATCTGCAACTGAATCCCGGAAATCCGCCACTTCCATTATTTTCATCTTCTTTCCAAGAAAACATCTTCTCATTATAATTTATTTTTCTTTTTCCTTTTCCTTTATTTCTTTCCTTCCTCCACTAACCAAAGCCTTTTCCAATTTTCCAATAATTCCAATTTTCCACATAATCCCACTCACTTTCACCTAATCCTTTTTAAATCCCACTCATTCTCTCTCTCCCCCATGGCCGGCCAAGTGGCCAAGTGAGGGACACCTCACCCTCCCCATATTTGCACAAAACCCCTCTCTTCTACTTTAATTGCATCACCTTCACAAATCCAAAAACCTATAAATACTTTTCCTTTTCATTTCTAATCCTTTTTTCACTTCATTCTTCACTTCACCTTTCTCTTTCTTCTCTTCACCAAGAGCCAAACCCTAGCCACCTCCATCTCCTTCATCTCCACCACCAACTCCCAAGGCATCACCTAGGTCTTCATCTCCATGGAAACCACCACAAGGTCATCAACAACACCAAAGGACTCCATCTTCTTCTTCATCATCAACTTCAATCACCACCACCATCACTCCCTCACCTCATGGAGACCAATCACTCTCTTTGGTGAGTGATCTTACTCATCTAGACTTAGTCAATTCTTAGTATACATGTGTATTCATATAATGTTCAATCATGTCTTCAAAATCATGTTTATTTGGTCATCAAACCCAACCCTAGAAAATCTGTTCTGTTTGCTGTTTCCAGTCGATTAGTCGACTAGACCTATAGATTAGTCGACTAGAAAACCCTAGCTGAAACGTAACCTTTCTGGAAACACAGTTTTAGTCGACTAGACCAAATTACCAGTCGACTAGAGACCCTTAGTCGACTACACCCTTGACCCTAGTCGACTAACCTTTCCTGAATCAGAAACCCAAACTCTCTGTATCACAGTATTAGTCGACTTGACATGACTGTTAGTCGACTTGAGATGTCTGTTAGTCGACTACTCTTTCCACCCAGTCGACTAACTTTTCCTGAATCAGAATATCAACTCTCTGGAACCCAGTGTTAGTCGACTATACCAGACTGTTAGTCGACTAACCCCTTTATTAGTCGACTACTCTTTCCACCTAGTCGACTAACTTTAGCTGTTTGTCATAGTTGATTTCTTTCTTGAATATGAACCTTACCCTCTAGCCTTATATCATGTATTGGTATTGCTTGACTTGTCACTTGACAAACATCATCTTACCTTCTCTCTTCTCTCTCTCCTCTTCACTCTACATAATTATATCACAGGTTATGGCGCATCCCGAGCTTCCGTGGATTTTGGATCTTTTGGCATATTGGTGATTTAGGCGAGTAGTCTCGCCTCTATTTGAGTTTCCCGTTTCTTCGGTCGATGAGTATTTCGCTTCTTATTTCCATATTCATGTATTGCACTACATTGCTTGTATTATGGTAGCTTCATCTTGTGCTTGTACCATGCTTATGATATGCTTGCTTCTTTATCGTATACCATGCGTGGCCGACCCTTCGTGGTCGTTGGGCTTTGAGTCACTTCCATGTTACTACTTGTCATTGCTTCAGACTTGTTAGTTGCATGCTTTTATTTAACACATGTATATCACCTGACCATCTAGTGTATTATCACCTGACCACCTGCGATGCTACTATTTGGCAAGACCCTTTTAGTTATGCTATGACTTGCCCAGACTACTATCAACCTCTTGCCATGACTTCCCGACTATTTTCAATCCTTTGATATGCTTGGTTGTTTACTAAATATCACCATCCTGTCATGCTATCACTTTATACCCAGCATGATATACTTGACTTGTGATTGTCATCTTTACGGGAACCTTGACTTGTTATCTTGTATCATGATCAGTGACCTGTTTTCCTGCTTTACATGCAGTGACCTGACTATATAGTACTTGTGTACTCCTGAATTCCTGATCATGCCTATTTCCTGTTTTTTTTCCCGTAAAGTGATAATTAAACTAATGAATCCTAAAAAGGACCAAATTGCATTGGGTCGGGGGAAACATGCGGATATCGATATGTGTTCGTGTTTACAGTGGTATTAGGAATGTTGTGCAACTAAAATGTTTCCGGTCTGACCTGAGGGCCACCAGGGGACCGAGGGAGAGCTGGCTCCCTACACCCCAGTTTTAACGGGCATACATAAGTCCCTCCTCCTGGATAAGCCTTGCGGCTGGCTTCCGTTTCCATGCAACGGAACATACTGTGACCGTGGTCCCGGGCATGTACGGGACCCACTGTAAATATAGTTCGTTGATACCCCCGCTGTTTCCAATAACCACCTCGACTTGCTTATATATGGATGTATGTGGGTTGGCTGTACACCAGGTCACATACCGAGATATATGGGTCAGACGAGTAATAATGAAGTGTCATAATAATCGGCTCTTTAAGTTGTAAGTAGAGGTATGTGGAATGGGACGCATACTAAAGCCTGCAACTTAAACGGCTATGAATCTGTGATGTGCCTTACCATATTTGTTGTATTGGTTTTATTCGGATTTCCTGTTTTATGATTATTATGCCATACCTGTTCATGCCTGCTCTAACCTATCTGCCTCCTGAGTATTTCCTACTTGGTACCATTTCTTATATACTTCATTTGTGTTCTAACCCTCCTGTCTTCTGTACTTGACACTTGTGCTCCTCCTGACTCGCCACCTGGCATCCATATTCCTACTCGCCTGGGGAGTATCATTTGACTCCCCTGGATCCTCATGTCCAGGTCATGGAGCTTGGAGCGTGTAGATTCTCCCCCTTGCGGATCAGAGTAGCGCAGCGGTAGCGTGGATCGCCAGCCGACCGTCCAGGGCCACATCCTTCCAGGCCCCCTGTATGCCTCTCGAGTTTCCTCTTAGCAAACTCGTGAGTGCCTTTTTTTCTATTTACTCTTGTACTTTTCCTTGTATACCTGTATGTGAGCTCCCTTTTGTACCATTCACATATGTATATCTTTTGTACTCTCGCATTTGCGCATATCTGTGATGTATTATTATTGTAATATTCATCACCTCTGGTGATAACTCTGTGATTATATATATATGTGTTGGAATGTATAATGCACCATTTGCTTCCGTACTCTGATTCTTGTCTGTACTGATGCTTAGCGTATATACGGGAGGGTAGTTCTGACCTACGTATATACGTTGCAGTGACGTCCCCGTATCCGTGGAATCGGGGCGTTACATTAGTGGTATCAGAGCTTAGGCAGAAGTTTGGACGCCGCCGTAGCTCTTCCTTCCAGCTCTTCTCCTGATTGGCTCTCGAGGTCCCTCTTGCTACTCGTGAGCACCTCTCAGCTTTCATATATCTCTTCATGTATTGTACTTTTGTATTTTCTGGTGATGTAATATTTCTGTAATATTGTATCACTTTCTGTGATAATCACTTTCTGGTACTTTTCTATTGGAATGTATATTACTATTGTGCTTCCGTCTCTGATTCTTGCCTGTACTGATGCTTAGCGTATATACGTGAGGGTATTTCTGACCTGCGTATATACGTCGCAGTGACGTCTCCGTAACCGTGGGATCGGCGCGCCATAGGTTGGTATCAGAGCCTAGGTTCTAACATCCTCAGTACAACTAGTTGGCAGATTAACGATGTATTAATCTGCAGCTGGAGAGCATGAGTCTTGAATATACATTCCAATCAAAAGTACGGTGTTATCTATTCCTTCCACGCAATCTTTTTCTCGGATTCTGGAACCCTTCTATCTTTTTCCTTTCAGCTTCTTCCCGTCATCCCTTCAACCAACCCAGATATGTGTCCTGAGTTGGTAATCTTCCTTATCCTTTTCACTTTATCATACTATCATCATTGACTGTAATCTCTTCCATGTTCATCTCCCTCCTTATAGAAATTTCGAGGACGAAATTTTGTTAGGTGGGTAGATTGCAGCACCCCGTCCCGGGAGACGTACCCAGATACGTGTCCCGACTTTTTCGACCGTATTGTTTAATTTTCTTCCAGTATTTATTTTTAAATTGTGATTTCTCATGTTTTTGGTATCGGATCTGAATTCTCAGTCTTAGAGTCGCCCTGACCCGGACCGGGAACCCGATACCGGCATACCGCCCGATTTAGCCTTTCTGATAGTCCGATTTGACCAATTTCAATTTCATACACTGTTTTCTAATATTTAGATTTTTTATAATTTTTTAGAATTTTTCAGAATTTTTCTGCAAAATCTCCAAAACCGGTGTCGATCGACATCGCTGACTGATTCCCAGATCTTTAGTTTTCAAATGGGATTGAATTTTCAAAAACAAATTTAATGTTGTTTCTTGGAATTTCATTTTCTATCTGAATACATTTTTTGAGATTTTTCTAAATTTATCAAAATTTGACCGATTCTGGTGTCGTCCGGTATCGCCGGAAAATTTCAAGATTTTTAATTTAAAAACTAGATTTGATTTCTTGAATCTAATTTCATCAAAAATCTTAAAATAATATTTACTATTTGAGAATTTTTCGGAACGTTTCTGAAACAGTCGAATTTTTGCCCTATTAAAATAATAATATTATTTACCATTCTTTTCTTTTCTTGCCTTTTTTTCTTCTCCACTCCCCTACTTTATGCTCCCAGATATTATAATAAATTAATTAAGTAATAATAAATTTTTGTATTATTTTATTTTCTTTTTCCATATTTTTCCTCCTTTTCCTTATTTTTCTTTCTTTTTCTTCTTTTCTTTTCTTCCCCCACACTTCACCTCCATGCCCTGCTCCCCATCTTTCCCCCCATTTCCTGCAGCTGCAACTGCAGCAGCAGAGCAGCACATGGGCTGTAACAGCAGCCCATTCTCCCCCCCACACTCCTCTCATAATCTCCCTCTTCCTCTCCCTTTCTTTCTATTTAACATTCCTTTCTTTCTTTCCCTTCCTCCCATTTTCCATCTTCTTCTTCGTCCCTCCCACTCATCACCGCCGCCTCCACCACCGGAGCCGCCGTCGCCGTCGCCCCTGGCCACCGGCCACACACCCCCACCCCCTACTTTCTTTCTCCACTTCCATCATCCCCAAATACCTCTCCTCCTTCTTCAATTTCATCAAAACACATCACCACAACTTCATCTTCTTCCCCAAAATTCTCCACCAAACCACCTCCTCCTCCACTTCCAACCCCCAATCATCATCTCCTCCTCCTCCAACTCACCACCACCTTCAACAACCACCACCACCACCAACACCACCAAACAACAACATCAACAACAACAACAACTCCACCTCCAACCATCACCCTTCTCCACCACCTAGGCCGCCCCACTCCTCGCCGGCCGCCCCTCTGCCGGCGGCGCCGCCGCCCATGCCGTCGGAGGCGGCCGACCGCCGGCCACCCCTTCCCCCTCTCTTCTTTTTCTTCTTTCTTTCTTTCTTCTTTCTTTCTTTCTTTTCCTCCTTTCCATAAATATTCATTTTTATTCACTTCCCCTAAATATCCATCCCCTCATTCACAAATTACTTTTCCATATTTACAATCAATACCCCTCCCCTTTTAATTCCCATTTTCTCTTCTAAAAATACCCTATTCTCTCTCTCTCTCCTTCCTACAACTTTCTCTCTCCTCTCTCTCTCCTATCTCATTCCCTCTCTAATAATTATATAAATATTTATATTTCTATATTTTAATATATACATATGGGCTGGTGGCTTGCTCGCACGGGTTCACGGACTTCTCAGATTTTAACCCGGTATTTCATTCCGATTTCAGGCGAGTGTTTATATTAAACTTAAAATAACTACCCTTAATTTATAGCATGATATTGATATGTGGACATCTTACTATTACCGTAACATGCCTAACACTTGCGGATGTAATATTTAGTACATGATTTCTTACTATACAAGCTTATAGATGGTATTGTGCTCGGTATTTACCCGACACTTGACATGTTATACGTGATGCATGATTTATGGCACCGACACTTGATATATTATATTTGATACCTGATTCTCGACACTTGATATTTGACACCGGTACTTGATATGTTATATTTGATACCTCATCCACGGCACTTGATATTAGACATCGGTACTTGATATATGTCATACTTGTCACCTGATCCTGACCCCCGGTATATGACGCATGCTAACCCTTATTTGATATGCTTTCATGTGGTACAAGTACATTGACTTGACATCGTGACCCTTGACCGGACATTATCACCCCTGATACATGTATTATATGGCATATTCATGATTATCACTTTTACGGGGACTTGATTATTATATTGTTACCAGACATTTGGTACTCCTAAACTCTTGTACTCCTGAACTCCTATATTCTTGAACCCCTGGAAAAGGGTGGCTCCTGATACTATACTCCTATTGATCCCCGTAATAGGATAACCATGAATATAGGATTACTATAAACACCTTATGGACATCATCACTAGACAAATTCTAATAATTAGACAACTTACACCGGGATGGGAGAAACTGATGAGTACCGATATAGTCTCCATGTTTATGATGGTCTTATAGTGTCGCGCGGCCATTTACTTGGATTCAACCTGGAGGCCACCAGGTGCTTCCGTGGGGTGTACTGGCACCCCTACTCTCCTGCCTGCCGGTTGTACCATAAGCCCCTGGGCCTGTTCCTGTGGGAGCGGTGACATCCTATTTCTGTTCGGGCGTACAATAAGTCTCGGTACCTAGTGGTACATTCCGGTTCAGCACCGGATACTCCTTGACCATTGTCCCGAACATGTACGGGACCCATTCTAAGCATGGTTCGTCGATCTCCATTAGTTTTCAATAACTTACTCTCTGGTCTGTATGCTGAGGTATGTGAGGTGGAACACATACCGACGTATACAAATCAGATGAGTCTTAATAACTTAATAATAACATGCTCCTGATAATTGACTAGCTATACTCTTGGTTTATACTGCTCACCACTTAGACATGTGCTATCTTGTTGGATTACTTGATTGCTTCCATACTGTTTCATTATTATATTATTGTGAAGGTAAAGTCAGATTATATAAACTTAGACTACAGTGACGTGAGGTATAGGGTATATATATGAGGGTTTCCTTATTTAGATTATTCCTTCGACGTACTAATCTCACCGATCGGTAATGTGAGCTTATATAACTGATTTCTCTGTAGTTACTTTACTTACTGTCTCATTTCATATTCATATGTGCTTATATTCACGATACACATTTCATGTACACATGTACCTATTATGCACGTCACTTGACTTTATTATATGTACTCGCAGGGTTGCATCTGACAACCCTGAATTCTCATGTCCAGATTCTAGAGCCCGGACCATGGTGGCTTGGCTGTAACTGATCAGAGTGCGCAGCGGATTCTCTCATGGTAGTCAGAGTGCAGCAGAAGCTTGGACGCCGTCGTAGCTCTTCCTTCCAGCTCTTCTCCTGATTGGCTCTCGAGGTCCCTCTTGCTACTCATAAGCACTGATCGAGAATTTACCTGCACACAAAAATAAAGATGTTAGATTTAGAAGTAGTTGTGCAAGGTTCTCAATTCTAATCCGCGGTAGCAGTGGCTATGCGGGTCGTGATCCTCTGGGAGGGACTAGCGATGGAAGCTTTGTCAATAAGTTATCTCTAAAGTTTTTATTATTTTAATGTTAAGTTAGAAAGAAAGAAGATGGAGAAGAAGAAGTGATATTTACAATGGAAGTGAAGAAAAGAAATTGAGAATATGATAGTGTGAGATCTAAAAAGAAAGAAACTATAACACGTACAAACCTCTTCTACCTTGCTTACCTTTGATCTGTTCGCGACGACTTACCCTGTCTTGGAAGGCGTGCAAATATGGCGTATAGGATCGTCCACCTTCGCTACCTACGCTATGAAAAGAAAAGACAATCTAAAGAAGGATTGTTCATCTCCATAGGCCATCAAGTGCTCTTCTTTGGCTAGGCAGTCTCGAAGCAATCAGATCTCACGGTTCACAAAACATTAGAGAGAAATAACAATAGAAGAAAACAAAAACTGAGATACACAAGAATCAACAAGAATAAAAGAACATAACATAATAAAAAAGAACGAACCTCGATTCGATTTATTTAACAATGGCGGAAAAGCAAAACTTACACCGATTGTCACCCTCAGTACAAGTAGATCTCCTTCCTCCATGAGAACATCATCTCCTCTCAGTTTACAAAAAGGAAAAATAGAAATTACAAAAAAGAAAAGAAAATCTAAACTAGAAGAAGAAAACCTAAAACCCTAGATTTGGCCCTCTGCCTCTGCGCTGGACGCTCTTCTCGGTTGCACTGCAGGGGGTATTTATAGGAGCAGAAGGAGGTAGAGTCCCAACACAACTCTCCCACGAAAACGGTTATCTGGATTTGACAGGATTGCCGCAGAAACGCGGCTTGGGCCGCGTTTCCGCGGCCTTATGGTGGCGGCTGGCCACGCGCTTTGGCGCGTGGCCTCCCCTGGTCCGTCCATCTGGGCGTTTCCTTCTGAAAGTTGAATCTCGGCTCTTCATCTTTGGATTTGGATATAACTTGGGAAGCAAGTTACCTAAATCCCAAATCTTTTCCACGAATTTTCTTCTCTTCTTTTAGCTTTTATCCTCATCCCGCAAGTGTTTAGGGTTGAATAGAAGTCTATCCTTCCCTCTTCTTTAATATTTGCAACTTTGGCCCTTGTGTATTTGCACTTTTGACAATTGATATTTGCACTTTTGCACTTGGGCTTGAATATGGGCTTCTTTTAGCTTTATTTATTATTAAATAAGAACTCAAGGCCTGCACACAATAAATCACAAAATATTAATAAATGTGCGGAATTATATGAATAAATATGAAAATGTGATGGTAAATATGATGATAAAAATGCACTTTTCACTAGCAATCACACCCCCACGCTTATCTTTTTGCTCGTCCTCGAGTAAAAATCAAAGAGAAAAAGAAAAGAAAAATTAATCTAACCTAAAGTTCACTTTCGTAGGAATCACGGTTGCACTTAGCATGTGCAACAAGCCGTTAAACCTCTAGGTTACCCTAGAGGACGAGTGTTGTCTCGTGAGGGTTTCAGCGGATTACACCCACAAAATCCATAAAAAGAAAAATATTTGAAATACTTTTGAAAAGACTAAGTAATCTATAAGTTTTTAGGATCCTCATTTTTATTCATTCTTAGACTTAGTCTTTATAAAGTAAATTGTTTTCATTTTTAAGTAAGGATCAAAATTAGATTTTGTGTATAGTCTTTTTCGTTACCAAAAATTATATGCATCCATATGAATTTTTACTAGGAATTCCTTAACTTGGACTCTCATGCCTCTATATATATTTTTTTTCTTTTTTTTTAATATGTATAACTCATCTAATTTTCTTTCGTATAAGCATCAAGGCTTCTTGAGACCCTCATACCTAACTAATTGGCTATTAGATGTGTTAGTACATATAAAACTAATTTTTCTTAGTTTAGGCTTTCTAATCCACCCATGTAGCGAACTTAAAGTCGATGACTCCTAAACCGGTCGGCTTTAGGGCACCAAGTGAGAAAACACCCCGCGGACTCAAATTCGAGTGAACTAGGCCCCAAAACTAAGGACTTTATTTTATTTACTCACCTTTAGGCATGAATACTTATGCTTCTTGAGGCACATGTATCCAGCTTGATTAGTGATTTCCTTTTTTTTTTTTATATGAGGCACAAAGGTCTTCGTCTTAGAATCCTAGATATGCATTAGGTATGCAAATTTCATTAAGGTAAAAATCAAGACTAACTACTTATTCAATTTCTCCTCCTATACCTAAAAATTCAACAATTTATTTATTTTGACCAAGTTTTTAGAAATCCTAATCATGATTTTCCTAATTCTTAAGACTAACTTAGATTTCTTTCAAAAGATAAGTCAAAATATTGTCCTTTTTATAACATTTTTTTTTTAGCAATTTTTTTGTTAGTTTCTAACTATGTTAGTATATTAGTAAAGCCTACCCCCACACTTATATCATGCATTATCCTCAATGTATGAATGAATGCATATATGCATGAAAAAGAATAAGGGAAGGCAGAAGTTACCTCAAGGTGGTGGTTCCGGTGGTGGTCTAATTGGTCCACGAAATACGGCCCAAACAAGATAACGTGGTATTTGGTGAAACTCACCAGAAATTTTTCTTATATAACCCACTAAAATGTATGTATAATTATTTTTTAAAATTTTCACCCCATCAAATTTTCAAATTTCATAATAAATTTCAGAGTCAATTGTGTCAACCTCCTTGTCCCAAAATGGAGTATGAAAAGATGGAATTATTGACTTGGACGTGGGAAGTACGGTAACGAATACCAACTCAGGAAAGAAACTTAAATCAAGTAATGGTTCAGGAGTCGGGCTAGGTTCAGGAAGTGGGTCCAAATCAATAAGTTGAAGCTCAAGTCCACAATAATCTTCCCATAATGGAATGTGACTCAATGTTGGTGATTCAAGTTCAGGAATGATAGGTGTGGGAATCAAAACTGACTCTAAAAGATTACCTAAGTCGGGTAACAAAATAGGAATCAATAATGATTCGGGAATTTGAACTTGATCACAGATTTGAGAATCTAGGTCACATATCTCATTGGGTTCAATTTCATAAAAATGAGAACTTGCCAATTTATCCATGGGACTTTCAAAATTGCACAATTGGTCAAGTTCAATATGATCATCAAAAATGGGTGATTCAAATTCATGATGAATAGGCACAGGATCCAATGTTGACTCGGGAAAAGTGAAATCAGGTGGAGACACCGGAGTCATTATTGAATCAGGAAGTAAAATTGAATCATCAGGTGGGAGATCATGATTGTAATACCCCGTTCCCGGAATACGTACTTAGTTGCGTATTCAGATTTTCGATCGTATTTTTTTCGATTTGTTTCCTGTATTTATTCTGTATTATGAATTCCTTATATGATTGTTTTGCCTTGGATGCGGATCGGTGAACTCGGAGTCAGCCTTAGTCTGAGCCGGGGACTCGATCTCAAGAGTTTTACTTGTTTTAGACATTCTGGTTATCCGATTCGACCGATTTTAGTTTTAAACATCGTTTTCCAATATTTTGGATTTTCTATGATTTTCTGAAATTTTCTGTGATTAAGTTGAAAATCTTCAAAACCGGTGTCGGCCAGTGCCGCTGACCGATTCCCGGATTTTTAGTTCTCAAACTGTTTAGAATTTCATGATGGTCCTTTAGACTTTATCTTTTAGAATTACATTTCCTACTTAAATACTTTTTCTGAGAATTTTATGATTTTATGAAAATTCCATCGGAGTCGGTAGGTAACTGATTCCGGGATTTTTAGCTTTAAACTATAAAGTATTTCTTAAAAAGGATTTCACTATGAGTCTTCATATATTATTATTGATTTTTGGGTAAATTTGCGAGTCGTTCCGAGATACTTGAATTTCGGGCGATTCCGGTATTTTCTGAATTGTTTTCCGTATTCTTGACTTGAACCCGGGTATCTGTATTTTCAACAATTTCATTTGAGTTCAAGAGAAAATATCTTCTCCTTTATAATTCCTCTTTCTTTTTCCTTTTCTTTATTTCTTTCCTTCCTTCCCAAGCCACACACTTTTCCAATTTTCCCAAATTACCAAAATCCCTATTTTTCCTCTCCACACAACTCCCACCTACCTCCACCATTTAATGCATCTCTCTCTCTCTCCCATGGCCGGCCAAGTGGCCAAGAGAGGGACACTCACCTCACCTCCCCTTTTTCAAATAACCCCCTCTTTTCCATCTCAATTACAACCCCTTCACAAATTCCAAATCATATATAAACATTCCTTTACATTTCCTTTTCTTTTTTTCTTCACTTCACCAAAAGAGAGACCCTTCACCAAAATCCCTCCTCCATCTCAACTCAACCTCCAACTTCAAGAGCTTCATCTAGGGCATCATCAAGGTCTTCATCTTCAACCACCAACTCCCAAAGCAACACCAAGATCATCTCCACCTTGGGATCCTTTCAAGACTACAAAGCTTCACCTAACCAATCCTAGTGAGTATTCTTACTCACCAAGACTCATCAAATTCCTAGTATACTTGTATTTACAATTCTTGTACATTACATCTTCAAAATCACATTTTTAAACTATCAAACACAACCAACAGATTCAGTTCTGTACACTGTGTTCGACCAGGATTAGTCGACTTGACCTAGGACCTAGTCGACTAGAAACCCTTAGCTGAAACGTAGCCTTTTCTGACTTCACAGTTTTAGTCGACTAGTCCCTATCACCAGTCGACTAGATATCCCTAGTCGACTACTAAAATTCCCCTAGTCGACTTCTGAAATAAACTCAACTCTCTGTATCTCAAACTTAGTCGACTTAAGTGTCTATTAGTCGACTTGTAGTTCCCTGTTAGTCGACTACCCTTTTTACCTAGTCGACTAACTCTTCCTGAAACAGAAACCCAAACTCTCTGAAACACATTATTAGTCGACCACCCTATTTTCCTAGTCGACTAACCCTTCTATTAGTCGACTACTATTCCAACCTAGTCGACTAACTTATGGCTGTCTGGTATTGTGATTTCCTTCTTGACTATGTATCTTACCCTTGATACATGTACTATATATTATTCCTACTTATACTTCATAGCTTGTACTTTATGATCTATTAATTGGTGTATATCATCACTTGTCACTTCATCTTCCCAGGTTTATGTATTGCCGTGCAACTGCTTGTTTCATTCTTATACTTGTACCTTGCCGTGATATTATTGCTTCTTTACTTTATACCATGCGTGGCAGACCCTTCGAGGTCGTTGAACCCTGTTTACTTCTATGTTTTCCCCTTGCCTTGCTATGATCCAGACACGTCAGTTTTATGTTTCCTTTTAACACATGTATATCACCTGACTTGCTAGACCCTCTCGTTAGTCCATGACTTGCCTTGCTTATCATCAATCTCTTATTATGATTGGTTACTTGATTCATATCACCACTTGTCATGCTATCTCTTGACACCAAGCATGATACACCGATTCTTACAATTATCACGATAAAGGGGATGTAACACCTGATTACCGTTATGTACTGATTACTGTTATGTATACCTGTTCTGATATTGTTCATTCCCGAAATCTGATAATTATGTTAAAAAGCTATAAAAAGGACAACTTGTATGGGTATGGGAGGAAGTGATGGATGCCGGAATGATACCTTGCTTATAGTGATGGAATAAAAGTATATATATATGGATATATATATATACATTGGTGAAAGTGTTATGGCAACTATTATTAGGGGGACTTTGAGCCTCCAAACTGGTTCCAGGTGTATGGAAACCACTATAAGAAGTTCTATCAGTTCTCCATCTACTTCCGTTAACAACCCTCGACTTTCTTATATATGGATGTATGTGGGTTGGGATCGATACCGAGACACATACCTAGATATATGGGTTAGACGAGTTATAATAATAATTGATAACCGTTATGGATCTTATTATGATTCTTGATATTCCAGTCATGATTCCAGTTATGTTTCCAGTTGTGATACTTATTATGATTCCCGTTATTCCAGTTATGTTTCTAGTTATGATTCTTAGTATTCTTGTTATGTATTCCTGTTTGACTTTCATATGATTTGCAACTCTGATTCTATACGCTTGGATTTCTGTGGCATGAGATAAAGGTATATAGATGAGGGTTTCCTTGGTTGGATTATCCCCTCGATGTATTAGTCTCATGGGACCGTGACTTAAGCATATACAATCACTTTTGCCTGTAATCAGCCTTACTTTGCATTTCCCGTTTCATGATTATGCTATACCTGCCCTTGTATACTACTCTTGTGTTCTAACCTTTCTACTCTTGTCGCTTAGCCATTTGGCACATAGCCTGTTCATTGTTGGGAGGTCCTGACTCCCTTGGATTTGTATGTTCAGGTTGAAGCTTGGATCGAAGTGGAGCTGTCCACAGTAGATCGAGCTTTCTTTAGTGAGCAGGCAGACTAGCTCTACTTCCTTCGTGCCAGACTCCTTTTGACTCACGGGATCTTCACCCTTCTCGTGAGCATTTTGTATTTTTATTGTATATTTTGCTTTTGGACTTGGTTGTGATAAAAGACATATGTAATATGTAATGTTTATCATACACTGTGATGACCTTGTATATGTACCTTTTATGTTGGCATTTGTATGTATACCACGCTTTGTGTTGTACTCTGATTTCCTTGCTTGTACTTTTATGCTTAGCGTATATACGTGGGGGCACTTTCTGACCTACGTATATACGTTGCAGTGACGTCCCCGTATCCGTGGAATCGGGGCGTTACAGGTTGGTATCAGAGCCTAGGCTCTCCCACCTAAAGTACAATCAAGCGGCAAATTCTAGTAATTTGCTAATGCCAACTACAATGTACAAAGTCATCTAGTCCTTCTTGATTATCTAGTTCTTCTTGGTTCCTTCCTTCATGCCCTGAAATCCTTCCATTTTTCCATCACTTTCCAGTCATTCTTCATCAACTAGGCATGGATAGAAGATCGGGTCGTAGCAACTCTGGACCAGCATCGAATGGAGCAGCGGGAGAGAATGTGGATATACTGAGGGTTATCCAGATGATGATGGAGAACCAGCAGCAGCAGACCGAGCTTCTCCGGCAAGAGATAGCAGCACCTAAGGAACAGAGGCCGGGGAATATATCGGATTTCAGACGGCTGCAGCCAGCCATATTCACGGGTGGGGAGAAACCCTTGGATGCTGAGCAATGGCTGACGGACACATCGGACTTGTTGAATGCAGCCCGTGTCCCAGAGGAAAACCAAGTGGAGGTTACCAAGATTCAATTGAAGGATATAGCTAGAACTTGGTGGCTAGCTGAGGAGGCAAGACTGGAGAAGCCTGTCACTTGGGACACATTCTCCAAGAGTTTTTACAGCAGATTCTTCCCTGTCACAGCTCAGAAAGACATGGAGGAGCAGTTCATCAGACTTCGGCAAGGGAACAAGTCCGTGGACGAGTATGCCGCGGAGTTTCTCAGACTTAACCGCTTCGCGCCGTACATGGTAACGGATGAGGAGAAGCGAGCAAGCAGATTTCAACAGGGCCTACAGATGGACATTCAGATGTTCCTAATGCCCCAACAGCTGAAGACTTATTCGGAAGTTCTCACCATAGCTCGGGAAGTGGAGCGTGGACTAGAGAAGAAGAAAGCAAACCAGATGGGGAACCAGGCCAAGAAGAGGCCTTTTGAGTTGATGGATGAGGAGGATGCAGATAGGGCAACCCATGGCCCGATGATGAAGAGACCATTCCAACCTCCTCTGTCTCAGATTGTATGCAACTTCTGCCACAGGCCCGGACATTATAAGAGAGATTGTCGGGTGGCCAATGGATTATGTTTGGCATGTGGGGCAGAGAGTCATACACTAAGGAGTTGCCCGTACAGAAAGTTTGGGCATGTGGCGCCAATCAGACCAGCTCTTCCAGCTCCAGCACATCCAGCCCCAGCACTTCCAGCGCCGCCACTGAGGAGGAATCCAGATCCTGTTGATCGAAGAGTTCCATTTCCACCCCAACGGTATGATCATCAGCAAAGGGGGATGAGAGCTAGAGCAGATCAGGGTAGAGGCCAAGGTTACATCATGGCAGCAGAGGCATCGGATGGCGCAGCAGAGTGTGAAGACCAGTATCCAGATCAGGAGCCTTAGGGATATCATGGTAACCCCTACCCCATATCTTGCATTTGAGTTGGTTATCATTCTAAATGTTTTTCTCTTGTCATTCTTTCATTGTCCATCCTGATCCTTCCTGTATTCATCTTATTCCCTGTTTTGGTTTTATGAGCCCTTTATTCCAGCCTTTGCCCCCTTTGTGTTCATTTCACCCCTTAATGAAATTGCGAGGACGCAATTTTTGTAAGGTGGGTGGATTGTAATACCCCGTTCCCGGAATACGTACTTAGTTGCGTATTCAGATTTTCGATCGTATTTTTTTCGATTTGTTTCCTGTATTTATTCTGTATTATGAATTCCTTATATGATTGTTTTGCCTTGGATGCGGATCGGTGATCTCGGAGTCAGCCTTAGTCTGAGCCGGGGACTCGATCTCAAGAGTTTTACTTGTTTTAGACATTCTGGTTATCCGATTCGACCGATTTCAGTTTTAAACATCGTTTTCCAATATTTGGATTTTCTATGATTTTCTGGAATTTTCTGTGATTAAGTTGAAAATCTTCAAAACCGGTGTCGGCCAGTGCCGCTGACCGATTCCCGGATTTTTAGTTCTCAAACTATTTAGAATTTCATGATGGTCCTTTAGACTTTATCTTTTAGAATTACATTTCCTACTTAAATACTTTTTCTGAGAATTTTATGATTTTATGAAAATTCCATCGGAGTCGTAGGTAACTGATTCCGGGATTTTTAGCTTTAAAACTATAAAGTATTTCTTAAAAAGGATTTCACTATGAGTCTTCATATATTATTATTGATTTTTGGGTAAATTTGCGAGTCGTTCCGAGATACTTGAATTTCGAGCGATTCCGGTATTTTCTGAATTGTTTTCCGTATTCTTGACTTGAACCCGGGTATCTGTATTTTCAACAATTTCATTTGAGTTCAAGAGAAAATATCTTCTCCTTTATAATTCCTCTTTCTTTTTCCTTTTCTTTATTTCTTTCCTTCCTTCCCAAGCCACACACTTTTCCAATTTTCCCAAATTACCAAAATCCCTATTTTTCCTCTCCACACAACTCCCACCTACCTCCACCATTTAATGCATCTCTCTCTCTCTCCCATGGCCGGCCAAGTGGCCAAGAGAGGGACACTCACCTCACCTCCCCTTTTTCAAATAACCCCCTCTTTTCCATCTCAATTACAACCCCTTCACAAATTCCAAATCATATATAAACATTCCTTTACATTTCCTTTTCTTTTTTTCTTCACTTCACCAAAAGAGAGACCCTTCACCAAAATCCCTCCTCCATCTCAACTCAACCTCCAACTTCAAGAGCTTCATCTAGGGCATCATCAAGGTCTTCATCTTCAACCACCAACTCCCAAAGCAACACCAAGATCATCTCCACCTTGGGATCCTTTCAAGACTACAAAGCTTCACCTAACCAATCCTAGTGAGTATTCTTACTCACCAAGACTCATCAAATTCCTAGTATACTTGTATTTACAATTCTTGTACATTTACATCTTCAAAATCACATTTTTAAACTATCAAACACAACCAACAGATTCAGTTCTGTACACTGTGTTCGACCAGGATTAGTCGACTTGACCTAGGACCTAGTCGACTAGAAACCCTTAGCTGAAACGTAGCCTTTTCTGACTTCACAGTTTTAGTCGACTAGTCCCTATCACCAGTCGACTAGATATCCCTAGTCGACTACTAAAATTCCCCTAG
Source organism: Agave tequilana (assembly GCA_038442645.1). NCBI lineage: Eukaryota > Viridiplantae > Streptophyta > Magnoliopsida > Asparagales > Asparagaceae > Agave > Agave tequilana. Next base: position 38,380 of record JAVJIF010017336.1, read on the forward strand.
TCGACTTCTGAAATAAACTCAACTCTCTGTATCTCAAACTTAGTCGACTTAAGTGTCTATTAGTCGACTTGTAGTTCCCTGTTAGTCGACTACCCTTTTTACCTAGTCGACTAACTCTTCCTAAAACAGAAACCCAAACTCTCTGGAACACATTATTAGTCGACCACCCTATTTTCCTAGTCGACTAACCCTTCTATTAGTCGACTACTATTCCAACCTAGTCGACTAACTTATGCCTGTCTGGTATTGTGATTTCCTTCTTGACTATGTATCTTACCCTTGATACATGTACTATATATTATTCCTACTTATACTTCATAGCTTGTACTTTATGATCTATTAATTGGTGTATATCATCACTTGTCACTTCATCTTCCCAGGTTTATGTATTGCCGTGCAACTGCTTGTTTCATTCTTATACTTGTACCTTGCCGTGATATTATTGCTTCTTTACTTTATACCATGCGTGGCAGACCCTTCGAGGTCGTTGAACCCTGTTTACTTCTATGTTTTCCCCTTGCCTTGCTATGATCCAGAAACGTCAGTTTTATGTTTCCTTTTAACACATGTATATCACCTGACTTGCTAGACCCTCTCGTTAGGCCATGACTTGCCTTGCTTATCATCAATCTCTTATTATGATTGGTTACTTGATTCATATCACCACTTGTCATGCTATCTCTTGACACCAAGCATGATACACCGATTCTTACAATTATCACGATAAAGGGGATGTAACACCTGATTACCGTTATGTACTGATTACTGTTATGTATACCTGTTCTGATATTGTTCATTCCCGAAATCTGATAATTATGTTAAAAAGCTATAAAAAGGACAACTTGAATGGGTATGGGAGGAAGTGATGGATGCCGGAATGATACCTTGCTTATAGTGATGGAATAAAAGTATATATATATGGATATATATATATACATTGGTGAAAGTGTTATGGCAACTATTATTAGGGGGACTTTGAGCCTCCAAACTGGTTCCAGGTGTATGGAAACCACTATAAGAAGTTCTATCAGTTCTCCATCTACTTCCGTTAACAACCCTCGACTTTCTTATATATGGATGTATGTGGGTTGGGATCGATACCGAGACACATACCTAGATATATGGGTTAGACGAGTTATAATAATAATTGATAACCGTTATGGATCTTATTATGATTCTTGATATTCCAGTCATGATTCCAGTTATGTTTCCAGTTGTGATACTTATTATGATTCCCGTTATTCCAGTTATGTTTCTAGTTATGATTCTTAGTATTCTTGTTATGTATTCCTGTTTGACTTTCATATGATTTGCAACTCTGATTCTATACGCTTGGATTTCTGTGGCATGAGATAAAGGTATATAGATGAGGGTTTCCTTGGTTGGATTATCCCCTCGATGTATTAGTCTCATGGGACCGTGACTTAAGCATATACAATCACTTTTGCCTGTAATCAGCCTTACTTTGCATTTCCCGTTTCATGATTATGCTATACCTGCCCTTGTATACTACTCTTGTGTTCTAACCTTTCTACTCTTGTCGCTTAGCCATTTGGCACATAGCCTGTTCATTGTTGGGAGGTCCTGACTCCCTTGGATTTGTATGTTCAGGTTGAAGCTTGGATCGAAGTGGAGCTGTCCACAGTAGATCGAGCTTTCTTTAGTGAGCAGGCAGACTAGCTCTACTTCCTTCGTGCCAGACTCCTTTTGACTCACGGGATCTTCACCCTTCTCGTGAGCATTTTGTATTTTTATTGTATATTTTGCTTTTGGACTTGGTTGTGATAAAAGACATATGTAATATGTAATGTTTATCATACACTGTGATGACCTTGTATATGTACCTTTTATGTTGGCATTTGTATGTATACCACGCTTTGTGTTGTACTCTGATTTCCTTGCTTGTACTTTTATGCTTAGCGTATATACGTGGGGACACTTTCTGACCTACGTATATACGTTGCAGTGACGTCCCCGTATCCGTGGAATCGGGGCGTTACAATGATCATATTCATGCTCAAGTTCTATTTCAGGAAAGGAAGAACTTGTCAAACTATCAAAAATTGGAGTTTCGGCAAGTTCAAATGATGGCACTGAAGTAGAATCTTGTTGTCCAAAGCAAGTTGGTTCGTCGGCTCTAAGAGAATGGTCAGCGATATCAGAATTGGCCGGATGGTGAGAACGCAAAGATTGAACCATCATATCTAGTTCATGCTCACGAGCTAATCTAGCCTGAGTCATGGCTTCAAGCCTCTTTTGTGATTGGACTTGGAAAAAGGAAGTGTCATCGTGATGAAGTTGTGAGTCGGTGGACTCACGCATCATCATGTCTAAGATTGATGGTGGTTGTTGCTTGGACTCGTGCATGCTCATCATTTCCCGGATAGATGGTTTTCTATTCTGAATGGGTGGATCTGAGTATGACTCTTGGGAATATTGTGGACAAGGTGGAGACGGAGGACAAGTTGGTTGAAAATTGGACTCGGGGGAATCGAAACCCCATGAACTCTGTGAAGAGTTGAAATTGTTATGGAAATTATGGTCATAAGATGGGGGGTATGGGTTATATACATTCGGATAAGACCATTCCGGCACACTAGGTTGGTCAAAATTATGATATGCCGGGTTGGTAATATCCGAAGAAGGTGTGTAATATGGATTAAAATTAGAAAAATTGTTATATGCCATATCACACAAACACAAACAAAAGAAAAAGAAAACAAACAAATAATCAAACAAAAAGAAAAAAATTCTAACCTAAGTTAGGGTAGACCTATGACCTAGACGACTCCTAACTGGTTAGACTGTCCACGGGAGGTAGGGTGCAGACTTTGACCACAAGTTAATCAGCCAGGTCAGGGCAAGAGTGGTGGGAGGTTTTCCATCAAAAACGTTCCTTAATTAAATAACCACCAATCTTCGGGCTTTCGGCCCTCAATCCCCTTCCTAGACACTGATTTGGCAGGAGTCAACTTCCAGCACTGTTCCCCCTTAGGATAATCTTCTAAGTGAGTCCAAGATGTCCCTAGGGCCAACGTCTACTAATTTTAAGTTAGGCTTGGGTTAGTGAGTGCTCGGGATATGATTTTTGGGCTAAGGAAGGGTGATGAAATCCCCACCTTATCTTGTTAATGGGTTATGCCCTTAAGATATGTTTGTGCAAGTGTACAAGATATGTAAATAAGATTCACTCAAAGCATGAAAATCAACCAAGAGATGAGTCCTATTCTACATGCAATGCGTACGTACCTTGCTCCAGCACTCTTCAACAGTAAAATAAAGTAATTGAAAAGACACGTGCCTAATATGCAAACGTCTAATCAATTTTTATCATTAACAACAAATATTTTACTGTTGAATTAATTAGCAGTAAGCAGGGTTATCACAGAACAAATTTTAACAGAGAAGTACACAGATATTGCCAGTTTTAGAAACCTGCAAAAATTTCAGTCAGTAGTCCTCTGCTACTGCCGCGGATCCGCGGCTATTGCCGCGTTTGCGCGGCAAAGTAGCAGGCTCTGCTGCTCTGCCTTCGAGGGCAGAGGCACAGAGTTGCTATATGTCCACTTCTGCTGTTGTTTTTCTGTTCTCCAAACCTGCAAACAGAAAAGAATAAACGAATTAGTTAATAATTAATTTTTTTTTAGAGATAAACTTACCGTCTCTCCCCGGCAACGGCGCCAATTTGTTGATCGAGAATTTACCTGCACACAAAAATAAAGATGTTAGATTTAGAAGTAGTTGTGCAAGGTTCTCAATTCTAATCCGCGGTAGCAGTGGCTATGCGGGTCGTGATCCTCTGGGAGGGACTAGCGATGGAAGCTTTGTCAATAAGTTATCTCTAAAGTTTTTATTATTTTAATGTTAAGTTAGAAAGAAAGAAGATGGAGAAGAAGAAGTGATATTTACAATGGAAGTGAAAAAAAGAAATTGAGAATATGGCAGTGTGAGATCTAAAAAGAAAGAAACTATAACACGTACAAACCTCTTCTACCTTGCTTACCTTTGATCTGTTCGCGACGACTTACCCTGTCTTGGAAGGCGTGCAAGTATGGCGTATAGGATCGTCCACCTTCGCTACCTACGCTATGAAAAGAAAAGACAATCTAAAGAAGGATTGTTCATCTCCATAGGCCATCAAGTGCTCTTCTTTGGCTAGGCAGTCTCGAAGCAATCAGATCTCACGGTTCACAAAACATTAGAGAGAAATAACAATGAAGAAAATAAAAATTGAGATACACAAGAATCAACAAGAATAAAAGAACATAACATAATAAAAAAGAACGAACCTCGATTCGATTTATTTAACAATGGCGAAAAAGCAAAACTTACACCGATTGTCACCCTCAGTACAAGTAGATCTCCTTCCTCCATGAGAACATCATCTCCTCTCAGTTTACAAAAAGGAAAAATAGAAATTACAAAAGAGAAAAGAAAATCTAAACTGGAAGAAGAAAACCTAAAACCCTAAATTTGGCCCTCTGGCTCTGCGCTGGACGCTCTTCTCGGTTGCACTGCAGGGGGTATTTATAGGAGCAGAAGGAGGTAGAGTCCCAACACAACTCTCCCACGAAAACGGGTATCTGGATTTGACAGGATTGCCGCGGAAACGCAGCTTGGGCCGCGTTTCCGCGGCCTTATGGTGGCGGCTGGCCACGCGCTTTGGCGCGTGGCCTCCCCTGGTCCGTCAATCTGGGCGTTTCCTTCTGAAAGTTGAATCTCGGCTCTTCATCTTTGGATTTGGATATAACTTGGGAAGTAAGTTACCTAGATCCCAAATCTTTTCCACGAATTTCCTTCTCTTCTTTTAGCTTTTATCCTCATCCCGCAAGTGTTTAGGGTTGAATAGAAGTCTATCCTTCCCTCTTCTTTAATATTTGCAACTTTGGCCCTTGTGTATTTGCACTTTTGACAATTGATATTTGCACTTTTGCACTTGGGCTTGAATATGGGCTTCTTTTAGCTTTATTTATTATTAAAATAAGAACTCAAGGCCTGCACACAATAAATCACAAAATATTAATAAATGTGCAGAATTATATGAATAAATATGAAAATGTGATGGTAAATATGATGATAAAAATGCACTTTTCACTACCAATCAAGCACCTCTCAGCTTTCATATATCTCTTCATGTATTGTACTTTTGTATTTTCTGGTGATGTAATATTTCTGTAATATTGTATCACTTTCTGTGATAACCATGTACTTGTACTTTTCTGTTGGAATGTATATTACCACTGTGGTTCCGCCTCTGATTCTTGCATGTACTGATGCTTAGCGTATATACGTGAGGGTATTTCTAACCTGCGTATATACGTCGCGGTGACGTCTCCGTACCCGCGGGATCGGGGCGCCACAAAGAGTAAAGGTCTCATACTCTTTCCTAGGAAGAGAATTCAATAGGATTACCGCCTTATCCTCTTTATTAGTCTCCACATCCACATTAATTAGATCTGTAAGAAGTCTTGCATAGCGATTCAAGTGTTCATTGATGGAGCATCCTTGTAACGCCTCGTTCCCACGGATACGGAGAAGTTACTGCGACGTATATACGCAGGTCAGAAATACCCTCACGCATATACGCTAAGCATCAGTACAGGTAAGAATTAGAGTACGGAAGCACGTGGTGCATTATGCATTCCAACATATGAGCACAATTACAAAGTTATCACCAAATGTGACACAATATTATAAGAATATTACATCACCGATAGGCGCAAGTGCGAGAATTCAAAGAGATGTACAAATATGAATAGTACAAAAAGGTGCTCACGAGATAGCAGGAGATGTCGCGAGCCAACCAGGGGGAGTAAGGATGGGACTGGAGCTATAGCTGGTCTGTCTGCTCCGAAGAAGTGAGCTTAGTCCTCAGCAAGAAGATCTCCCTTCAGTCCAAGCTTCGAGACCTGGACATGAGAATCCAGAGGAGTCAGTACTCCCCGGCGAGTGGTGATGCAAATGCCAAGTGGCGTGCATAGATAAGCACACGTGTATCGATAAATTCGAATCATAAACGTGCATTGAAAACTGTGTCATAAGCACAGGCATGCAGGAGTAAGTAGAGACAGTAATCGATTTCAAGCCGGGAACATGCATGATATAAAATGATAAGGACCGGTAACGAGGCGATAATTAAAGTAGACTTGCCAACACCAGATATCTCCTAAACTAACATAAAACCGATAAAACTAATAAGACCGAATAAACCAATTACGAGCAAAACTGGTCGTACAAGCTTAGGTCACGGCTCCATGGGACCAGTACATCGAAGGAATAATCCAAATAAGGAAACCCTCATCTATATACCTTTATCCCATGTCACCGTAATCCAAGCGCATACAACCCGAGTTACAAAACAACACAACAAATTGTATATTAGCATCTTATTATAATTGGGGAGGTCTAAGTTGTAGGCTTCAGTATGCGTCCCATTCCACATACTCCCACTTACAACTTATAGAGCAAGTTATTTGAAAACTGATGAAGTTCGACGAACCATGTTTCGGATGGGCCCCGTACATGCCCGGGACAACGGTCCAGGAGTATCCGGTGTTGAGCCGGAACGTACCGCTAGGTACCGGACTTATTTACGCCCGAACAGGAATAGAGTATCGCAGATCTCATAGAAATAGGCCTAGGGCGTGTGTATACCCGGCAGGAATAAAAATGAGTAGGGGTGCCAGCACACCCCCACGGAATCCCTAGTGGCCGCCAGGTGATCCCTCAAGTATGTGGCCACGCGTGACTCGATAAGACCACCATAAACATGACTATTCAAGACCCATCAGTTTCCCCCAAATCGGGTGTAAGTTGTCTTATAATAATTTAGTAGGTAATTATCAATTTATGGGAATAGCAGGAGTAGGACATGATCAGGGAGTCAAGAGTACATAAGTACTATAAATTCAGGTCACTGCATATATAATACAGAATAACAAGTACATGATTCAAGTCACTGTATGTAATACAGGATAACACGGCAGGATTCCTGTGAATGTGATAATCACAGGTCAGGTATTAATATGTCAGGAGGCAGGTGGTAAGTCATGTTATAATGAGGAGCAAGTGCTAAGTAGTAAGTCATGTTAGGTGATAACACATCAGTTGCTAAATAATACAGACAGGTGTATGTCAAGAGTTAACATAACAAGTATGTACATCACAATACAAAACGAGAATACTGATACAAATACATAATGCAACACAAGTCAACCCGACAATGTGGGAAAGTCCAAAGGGAAGGTGAGGACACTCGCCTAGAACTTCAGAAAATACCGTGAAATGCCTGATGTCCGGAATCCAGGTAACTAACGCGTAAACACGTTCAATATAGCAAAGATTATATTATATGGAGGAGAGAGAATGAGCTAGAAGGAGAGGGGATGAAGCCGTAGGTGTCGCAGACGCGGGAGTCGCATCGCGTAGAGGCCACAAACGTAGGGTTTGAGACTCGCGTTAAATCTAGGACACGAGAAGAACACAGACGCGGACGTGAGTTCCGCGTCGTGTTAATATAAGAACGCGAAGGTCGCGTTAAGGAATTGCTTGGACGCGGGGGTGGGCTCAACGTCTAGTAATTAACAGAGAAAGAGAGAGCCAGGGAGGGAGACGCAAGGGTGAGGGGGTAAGAGGAAGACGCAGGAATCAGAGAAAGAAATGAAAAAAGAAGGAAAAAGAAGAAGAAAGAAAGAAAGGAGGGAAGAGAAAAAAAGAAGGAAAGGAAAGAAAAGTAAGAAGAAGGGGAGGGTGGAAGGCCGGCCAAGGCTTGGTGGCGGTCAGCGGCGGAGGCCGGAGGTGGCCGGAGGCAGCGGTTAAAGCCCCAAAGAAGAAGTGGTGATGGTGCAAGTGTAGTTGAAATGGTGAAAATGAAGTTTTGAAAAAAGGGTTTCGGAGAGCGAAACTATATCTCGTTAGAAAGAGCTTTCTGAGGGGAGGAAGATGGCGTGGTTGGTGGTGGCCAAGATGGTGTAGGTAGTGGTGAAAATGGTGGAGAAAATGGTGAAGGAGATGGGTTGTTTGATGAAAAAAGAAGGAAGAAGATGGTGGTATGGTGGTGTTGTGGTTGTTAGAATGGAGAAGGAGATGGAGGGAAGATGGAGAGAAGGATGGTGGAGAAGTTGGTGGTGATGGTGATGATGGTGGCCTGTCAAGGAGGGAGGTAAGACTGTTCATGGCCTTTGCTGGAAGTGAAGAAGGAAAAGAAGAAAAATGAAAGAGAGAGAAAGGAGGAGGTGTTTTATATATAAGAGAGAAAATTATTATTACAAGTTTGCCATTGCTTTCAAATAAATGAGACGCAACAAATAAGACTTGCGTCTCATTTAAAAAGAGGTCTGCGTCTCAGTTAGATGAAAAACCTGCGTCGGGCAATTGCCCAGACGCGGGGATGGACCTTGCGTCCACGGAAAAACGCAAATGTTGCGTTAAACAGAAAGATAAAAAGTCATAATGACTTGAAGGACATAACATTAAATGCAGAATGGAGAGGATTTCTACATTAAAGATCGAATTCAGATTTGGTGAGACTCGCGTCTAGCGAGAAGAGAGAAAATAAAAAAAGAAAAGTAAAATATCTGGAGAAAATTCTGGTATCTGGGAAAACACCGAAACTCCGGAAAAGCCGGAAAAATGAAGTAGCTCGAAAAGCTTCCCAAAAATTCTCAAAAATAATAAATATTATTTTAAGATGTTTAAAAAAATCAGTTTTCAGAGATTCAATCTCATTTTCAAAATAAAAAATCCTGAAACCTACCGTCGACACCGGGTCGGCCGGATTTTGATAAAATCTGAAAAATCTCAGAAAATGCCTGAAAGAAGAAATATAATTCTAAGAAGTAATATGAAAGCGGAATTTAGAAATTTGATTCCAATTATAAACTAAAATTCTTGGAATCAACCATTGATACTGGCCAACACCAAATCCAGTGGAATTTTGATAAATTCAGAAAAATCCTAAAAAAAAGTATTTAGATAGAAAATGTGATTTTAAGAAGTTATGGGAAAGTCATTTCTTAAAATTTAACTCCTTTGTAAATTAAAAATCCGAGAATCGGTCAGTGGTACTGGTTGACACCGGGTTTGAAGATTTTCAATTTAATTCTGAAAAATTTCAGAAAATCATGAAAAATCTAAAATATTGGAAAATAATGTTTGAAATGAAAATCGGTCAAATCTGAATAGCAGAAAGACCAAATCGAGTTATAAACTAGGATCGGGTCCCCGGTTCAAACTAGGGCTGACTCCGAGTCCACGAATCCAGATCCAAAGTAAAACGATCATAATAACAATTCATAATACAAAACAAATACATGAAGTAAGTAAATAGATAAATAAATAAATAAATACGATTGAAAAATCTGAATACGTAACTAAGTACGTATTCCGGGACGGGGTGTTATAATCCTCTTTGCATCTGAAAACTATAAAGCTTACTCTTCAACTGCAACCGCGATTCTATACTTTTCGTCAGATACTTCTTCTCCAGGATCTCCCACAGTTGTTTCGCAGATGTCTCATGCAACACATGATACTTGATGTCTTGTGTTAGACAAGACCTGATCATGCCACACGCCGTACAGTTCATCTTGTCCCAATCTTCTTCAATTGTTGATGAGCGCTTCTTCTCTAACCGTAGAGTGTCTTCGAGGTTTGATGCCGTCAACGCATCCATCACCTCACACCTCCACATACCGAAGTTATTCGTGCCGTTGAACTTCACTATATCAATCCTCAGCGGATATGGATTCATGGATGTACTTTCTCCAGCCATCTTCTCAATTGATTCCTCAAAGCAATGCGGAAACAAATGGAATTAGATAAAATAAACTGGATAAAGATAGGATCTTTACCTCTACGTGAAACCCTCGAAGAGTTTCTGAAGCAATCTACTCCTTCAAAATTGATTCCTCAAGCAATCTACACGCTGTTTTGAGATCGACACACGATCCATCAAACAGTCTCAATGTCGCTCCGAGATCGACACACGATCTCCGCCAAATAGCAACTGATGCCTTTGGAATCAACACACGATCCCACGACTAACCTGGGATGCTCTAATACTAATTGTTGTGCGCAGGATAACAACCTCTCTGAGGAATCCGCCAACCAGGCGGAGACTGATGCAGCCGGAGATGTAACCAACACGACAAGAACAGAGAACAATAGAGAAAAACAATCAACACAATATTTAACGAGCTTCGGCAACGTGCATACGTCTTCGGGGCAAGGGAGATAGAGATTTTATTGATTCAGTAATCAATGCAAACTAATACAAGAGGGATACTTGATACAATATATGAGGGCTCTAGCCCTTATTTATAGCCACAGAGTCTCTGGGTTTTAGGAAACCCCAGCTGGATTCGATCCCAAACAGAAAAGGAATCCGAATCCTAAAAGGAAAGCCAAAACGCGTATGTCGGTCGGTCGACCCATGCCTCGGTCGACCGTGCGGTCGACCGGACCCAAACCGAGAGCAGCACGCTTTCAGTCGGTCGACCGGGCGGTCAATCGTTCTATGCCACGGTCGACTGAGCGGTCGACCAGGCTAACCCTGTGCACGCCGTGCACACCGGTCGACTGGGCGGTTGACCGGCCTTCTCCATCGGTCGACCGCACGGTCGACCGGGAGCTAACTTGGCCTTCTTCAATGCGCCGTCTTGCTCCTTTGTCTTCCGATCTCTGTGCTACCTTCTTCCATCTCCTCTATCTCCTCTCTCCCTACATAGCAGCTCAATCCTCCCCACGTTCATAACTTGTAACAACCCTACATTAAAGCGGATGATTATACATGATAGCAGATTTTCTGGTATGCAATTTCAACTAATCAGCACCAGTGGTCATGGTCATTACAACAAATCCAGCACGTGCATATCGTGCAGTTAAGCCATCCGTCAATTTTGCCTCCACGCGAGCATACATGTCAAGTACATATGGTCCTTCTTCTTCTAGGAGAGGGGGATCGATCGTTTTCCTAACGCTTAGAGCATACACACGCACACCACCAATATAATGAAAGTTTCCCTTTTCCAGTCTACCATTACACACTAGCAATATTCCTATGCTCGGCCCACCCACATTTTCATTCTGACTACTGATTCTCACGCCTGAGGGTCTTAGGTCGGTATCGTACCGGTGCTACTAATCTGAAAGATGTCTTTCGTGTGTACTCTAATTGGTAACATCCTCGGAGAGCGATCAAACTTCGCTTGTGGTTAGTTCAATTCACAGTAAGCCGGTTTTTCTCTACATCATTTTTTATCCACCACAATATGGTAAAATTTTCATATGCACCATCTTAGATTTGACATGGACTAAAAGTTCTACATTTTTTTATTGCCTCAAAGTGGATTAAAATCACATTCTGTAGGAGTATGTGGGAGAATATTATTAAGAAGGGTGCTTTGGACCTAAACCTTACATGTGTGCAATTTGAATTTGAAAGAGAATACTTATGTTTTTGTTTTTGAAGTGTCCGTCGTAGCTTCCACTCGCACACAATTTGCATGAGAAACGCCAAGCGTGTGGAAGAGGTGAAGGGATCAGACAATTAATATGCGGCAATTAGTGAGAAATAGTGTGAAACTTTTGGGTGAGAACAGATACGAACTCTAGAAAGTTGGGACACGTGTTTGTCAAGGTTGGGCCAAATCCTAACCGAATAGAATAGTGCTGAGAAAAATCAAATTGGCGCCTAATTGGGGGATAGTTTGTCGTTGTAGCTTAAGCTCTGTCGAAAGCAACACCCACCAAAACTTTAGGCTGGACAATCTTAATCTTTTCTCTTAACAACACGGAATCTATTTTTGACATGTTGAGACTCATGACACAAGCAAAACTCGTGGCCTCTTGTGAGGCAAAAAGATTATGCCAACACGTGTTGTAATTAGTGTCTTGTAGCCAAACTCGTGAATTTCGGGTCTCGTGTGTGAGCCATGCGCACAAATTATAAGAGAGACAATTTCTGCGTTGACACGTAGATATGATGTAATTGTTAGAATTTTGCTTTATTTTTATGAAGAGATGATGATTCAAAAAGATTCAGTCTGATTAGAGAAGAAGAAGAATGAAGAAAAAACGCAGATTAAGACATGTTAGTCGACTAACAAGAATTATTAGTCGCCTAAATTGCTATATAAGTCCACTGATATGACAAACAGAAAGTGGGGTGATTATAGTAGTCGACTCACATTTATTATAAGTCGGCTCATGCACAGATTAGTCAACTAGGCTGACAGACTGGTCGACTGATCTGATGCACGAATGCGTTTCTGTTTCGGATTTTGCGGGAGCAGGATTTCCTTTTTAGTTAGAGTTCGAATAGAAATCAGTTTCTATTCTATGAAAGGTTTGTTTTTAAAGTTTGAAGAGTTTAGAATTCTTTTAAATCAAGGAAACTTCTTCAAGCACCCGACGGTCAAGATCATCTCAGAGTGTGAGTAGAATTTGTGTTGTAAAGTCTTATAAATAAAGATTATAACCTAATTTATTTAATTATCTCGAACGAAGAAAATCATAGAAAGCCAAAAAGAAAGAGGAAGGTGACGGTGCATAAAGAAAGAGAATGTATACTCTTGTAATCTAGATGTAGAATCAAGGAGAATGTAAATACTCTTGCGGGGTTAAGGGGAAGATTAGATCTCTATTGTACCAAGTTTATTTATAAAACTCTCTCAAGTATTCTCCCCGTGGACGTAGGTCAAGTTTGGGTTGAACCACGTTAATTATTGTTATTATTTCTATTCTTTTGTATTAGTATTGCTAACTTGCTTTAAAATAGTTTTTCTTTTGCAAGTATTGTCATATCACCAAGGTCTCCGCTGCGCACAACAATTGATCTTAGAGCCAATTGTATCAACATTAAGAGGGGGTCCAGAGACTTCAAAGCTTTGTAACGCTGAAACCTGACATCTTATCTACGTATCAACGCGAAATTGACTGTCTTATAATATGTGTGTGTCTCACATAATAATTATATTTACACAGTAAATAAAATGTTTGAATGTTCAAAAAGTGCAACGAATGAATGGAGTTGATCCGAACCCACATTCAATAGGAGCGAATATTTCTACCCCAAAAACTGATAAAGACACCCCAGGATTAAGGCACCCCAAATTTTGATAAAGGCACCCCCCTAAAAATCAAAAAATGAATTCTCTTCTTCTCCACCTCTCTCTCCCATGCTGGTGACCCAGGCCTCCCCCTCACCGGAGACCACCTCCTCCCTCCGCCTCCCCCCGTTGGCGAACCCCCTCCCCCTCGACCTCCCCCTCGCCAGCGAACCCCTCCCCCCAGCCTTCCCTCCCCCTCTGACGAACCCCCTCCTCCGGCCTCCCCTCCCCCTGCCTGATCTCCCTCCCCCTCCCTCACCCGCCCAACCCCATGTCCCCTATGTTCGGCCGGAGTCCGAACAGGGCGGGCAGGGGTTGGACGGGTGAGGGTGGGGGTGGGGGAGGGAGGGGAGATCAGGGGAGGGGGGAGGAGGCCAGAGGAGAGGGGAGGTGACGCCGGGTGAGGAGGAGGAAGGGAGGGGGAGGGGAGACGCCGGAGGGGGAGGGCGAGGAGGGGAGGGGGAGGGGAGACCCCGGAGGGGGAGGGCGAGGAGGGGAGGGGGAGGGGTGGGGGGGATTGAGGGGGAGGAGAAGGGGGCGCGGGGGAGGGGGGAGGCTCGGAGGAGGAGGGGACGCGCCGGGGAGTGGGGCGCCGGAGAAGGAGATCGGAGGAAGAAGGAAAGAGGAAGAAGGAAGAGGCAATTTGGACTTTTCACCGAGAGTAAAATGGTCAAAAACAAATAATGGCACACTTGTAATAAATTTTGGGGTGCCTTGATCCGTTTTTGGGTGGAAATATCCTCTCTCACATTCAACACCATTCAAAGACAACGTGTGCTCAGTCTTCCAAAGTTGTGGTGAATTTCACACGTTTGCTACTAGGAACAAGATCAAGTGGATGGTTCTTGGAAGTTAATTGATTAAGAAACTAATTGTACGCTGCTTAATTAATCCAAACCAAGCCCAATGAAGTCACTGCTTACATAGAGTGTGTTGTTCTTGACCAAATTGCTATCTATCTATCTATCAAACTGTAGCCTACTGGCCAAAAGTTTCACACTTAATAAGTCACTGATTGATCAGTTGGGATGCTTCCGGCAACTTGGATGATCAGTGTGCTCACTCTCTTGCAAGCATGGGGCCTCCTTCCGCGTCATCCAGCTTATCCTTCACGCTCTGGAGTAGATCAGGTTTGTTACTTCCTAGTTGAGGTGTGAGGGCTTGTTTGAGGGGGAAAAAACAATTGGGGAAACTGAGCTTGGGCTCACGTCATCAGCTTTCTTATAAAAAAACAAGCCAACAGACTCACTTACTCAGATTTCTTGCTGTTTTCACCCAAAACGAGCTGATAATGGGCCCGCATGCAATTTGCAGGACCCATCGAGTTTCCGATTTTTTTTTATTTTATTGTAACTAAACGCGTTTTCAGAAAAGAGTGATGTGGATCCTCTATGTCAGATTTCAAAATGATTTTCTCTTAACAAACAACCCCTAGGTGGGTTACTGTTGTTTTGTTTAAAATATATTCTCTTTGCAAGCTTCACATAGTTTTGTCTTGAAATGGGTTAGTGATGATTCTATTCTAACAAAAGGTGGTGTTGCTGGTTGTATTCTGTGTTTTCCAATAATTTTCAGTATTAACTTAGGTGTTAAAACATGAATATGAAAACAATCTATACTGCAATAAATATCTATCGAAATAAATAAAGCAAGAGAAGAAATTTCTGACATACGAGGGAGCAATCGTGAAAAATCACTATCCTAGAAGACTGGAACTGACCCTATCGCTCGGGCATTGAACAATCACCGTCGACTAGTGGTAAAGACCCTCCAAGAAGTACCAGCACCCAGGCTTGAGCGCAAGCCTGGATCTCTGCTCAGACAAGGAACAGTAGCCCACAAAAGCAATATAAAACAATAATAATTTAAGAAAGAAGAGTTTCGACAGAAGGGTGAGCGCAAGAAAAGGGCTCAAGACGGAGAAGAGATAATAGACTGTTATTGTTGTTATTCTATTTGTTTCTGAACGAGGAGATTCTATTGAGCAACCTGTTGCAACAGCAAAATGCGAGATACGTGATAATGGGCGGGTTGTTACACCTGACACGCGGATCTCGAGATCTGAAACCAGTCAAAACGAGAATCAGCCAAAACGTAAAAAAAAAAAAAAAAGAAATAAAAATAAAACACGGGCTCAGGCACACGGTGAGGCGTACGTGTGCCGACGGGCGAGGCACGCGCACGCATGGCTAACCCGTCTCAAAACATATAACTCACAAGAAACAAGGCGAGAAACAAATTATATATAAATCACTTTCCTTTTCATCTCCTATTATCCCATGTGAGACTAAAAATATAGACTAAAATGAACACTAATATGAAAATCAAGTTTTCCCACGAGTACGTGTTCACTCAAGCCCAATAGTTGTATGGGTCTTAAGCTTGAGATATCTTATAACTTAATGTCCTTTTAGGTACCAGTGAGCTAGACATTAATCACGGTCACTGGTAATTCAAAGCAGGGTTTATACGAGTAATTTGATTGGAGAGGCTGAAAAAGCAATTGCTAAACTAAATATTTTATTCACATGTGAAGTATATTAAGTTATTTTTCTACTTAAAATATTTATTATAGATCTAAAAGACGGAACAGTAACATAAGTAGCAAAGACCAAAATGTTAAAATAAGGTCTTTGAGCGCACGGAGAAAAATAACAAGTTGTTTTCATACAATTTAGCTCCAAAAATTAGAAATAAAGACAATCAAAGCCTTTTAATTCTGTTCCAAAAAAATAAAATGCCTTACTGATTTAGTGCTAGTGGTCATCTGATAAAATAGATAACAAGGGATTACAAAGGGATCATAGTTTTTAAGTTTAAAATAGAGATATAATTATTAACACATTCCACGTTGCATGTGAGCAAAAGCTAGTTGTTATTGGTAATCTCAAGTGTCAGTGAGCCTAAATAAAACTCTTTTTTATCCCCATTGTTTACATGTATAAATTTTTTTATCTTTATGTTATAAGGTGAAAAATGCTAAAGAGGAAAAAAGGTTAAAAAAAAAAAAAGGAAAAACAAAAAGAAGAAGAAAGAAACTGGGCCAGAAGAAATCTTTTCATAAGGCATGAAAAACAAATAGCTACGGCCGAAACAATTTTTTCCTATTGTATGGGCCTGCATCCTGGCCCAATAGGGATGTCAAGTGGGCTGGCCAGCGATAGATCTTGCTTCTAATGGGCCGAGGGTAGGCCCGGCCTAGAGCAAAACCTTTAAATTTGTTTGGCAACAAGAGTTAAGAGTTCAAAGGCCAGCGCTTTTGGCCGAGTGGCATCACCCCTCCCTCATGTGTTCGATAGTTCGCATCCGACTCCAAGTGGACTCAACCGAGTAATGTTACCAGTAAGTCTTCTCACAACATTAAAAAATTTTTTTACAAATTACGATTCCAAATAAATATTAAAAATGTTAAATATTAATAAAAAATTAATATTAACATTAACAAAATAATACAAATTTGCATCACCGCAAAATTAACTGTAACTGAGCTGTAAGTAAGTGGTAATTGGGTTGCAAGTGAGTGATAGTTGAATTGCGTAAGTCTTTACAAATTACGATCCAACAAACGCCGTAGTTGTAATTGGGTTATAAGTTATTACGAATTACAGACTTTTACGCCTTTTACGGTGAAACAAACAGCCTCGTAATGTAAATTTATAAGTGAGAAAGTGTACTTTGCTTTATAGTGTTTGGTTGTCGTAATGTGTAAGTCGTAGTAGAAAAGTTGACCACAAAATTAACTATTTGGTTATTTAAAAATTTAAATATTGCAAATAAATATTAACAATACTAAATTAAAAAAATTAATATTAATATAAAAAATAATATAAGTTTATATGGTAATATGAATGGGTTGCAAGTGAGTGATAATTAAGATGTGTAAATCTTTTACGAATTACGTTCTAAATAAATACCGTAAATATAATTAAGTTATAAGCCATTTATAAATTACGACCTTTTATTCCCAAAGTAGCCTCATTGAGCAAAGCAATCGTCTGTGTTGGCGCACTGATCCAAAAGACTTTGTAAATTGATTAATTTTGTAGTTGTTTCTATAAAACATTTGGTAATATTCATTATTTTTTTCTTATTAATATCTTTTAACGAAAGTATATTTCTCTCTCTCTCTTTTTTTTTTTTTAGCTTCAACTTGTTTTCGCGAGGCGGCCTGAATTTATGGGTGGAAAGGCGACGACCTCGGCTGTCAATTTTGAATTTTCCCCTTTGAGATTTGATTTGCCGACGTCAAAGAACTACTCAAAGTACTGACATGTGGGCCCCTCGCAGTTTAATTCTCAGTGGTGGACCCAACGTGTCGGTCTCCATTCGTTACCAGTCATTAGGAAAGCTGAAGCTGAATCCCATGCGACTGTCTGCATAGATTATTTATGCGGTCAGTACCCCGTTCGTAAATAACTCGAATCACAGCGACAGAAAAAGTAATAAAGGCTTAATTTGTCAGTAGTTAATTAGTAATTAGGAGACCAATAGAGACCCCAAAAGTCTTTTGAGCTTGAGCAGGCGTGAATCTGCTCTCCACACTTTCATTTCAAAACCCCTGTTGCTGTCGCTTCGTCTCTCTTTCCCCTCTCTCTTCTCCTTCTCCTCGCCGTCGCCTTCTCCTGAATTCTCCTCAAAAGTCTGGAATCACTTTGAGGATCTCGATCCTGGCCATGGCTTCCGTCGACAAGAAGGAGGATCACCGCATCTCGAGGATCGCCTCCTCGATCCGCGTCATTCCCAACTTTCCAAAGCCTGGTGAGATCTCGATTTGATTTTTCCCTTCTTTTTTCGCTTCAAAAGTTTGAGTTTTTCCGGAGTTTTGACGGGTTTCTGTTTAAAGGGGTGATGTTTCAGGACATCACCACGCTGCTGCTCGAGCCAAAGGTGTTTAGGGACACGATTGATATGTTCGTGGAGAGGTACAGGGACAAACAGATCACTGTTGTTGCCGGTAATTTCTTCATCTAATCTCTAGATATTCTGTTTGGTTTTTTTTTCCTTCTTCTAATTGTTTATTGCAATTTGTATCTCAATTTGAATACCAAAGGGTGCAATGTGTAATGAATGCGAGATTTGATTTGGTTTAGTTGAGGACTGTAATGACGAGAAGAATGGCTTCTTTGGTACAATCTCGTTGTATCGTACTATAGTACTGTGAAAAGAGATTCTGGGAATGTGGTTCGGTTGGCTTTTTCGCCTTCCTTTTAGCAAAGACTGTCATGTTTCCTCTTTGTTTAGACTCTTCTCAAGTCTGGCCATTTTGCATGTGATATTCTTAGCTGCAAGAACCAAATGTCGGTGTGCCTACCCACCATCTGTTTTCAAAGGTTCTATGGTAGAATTCAGCACCCGTTCAAAGTTGCTTTGTCTAGGAACTCGGGACCAACTCTTGTAAGTTGGTCAGTTTTTTGTGGAAGCTTCTTCAAACTGGGTTGTGCTTCAAGGCCGACCAAATATTGATGTGAGAAGGTAGATGATTTTTGAAGACCACCATCAAGTTCTAAACTATGAACTCAAGGACGATGATGATTTTTTCTTTCTTCATTCACCTCTCCTTCTAAAGGAGCTAGAAACAATGGAATTAAATAATGATGCATTTTATTTGCCAACTTTTAAATTCTTGTAGCTTCACCATGACATTTTCTTCTGTGTGCCAGTTTTGATGATTTGTGCTAAATAACTAGCTTAGTTATGCCCACATGCCAAACTACATGGTGTACTATGAAACGATCCACTATATTCATTCTGATCTACATGTTTTGAAAGTTTTATAAACGAAAAAAATATACATTTTTAAGGCATTTGCCTATTCATCAAGTGGCTGAAAATGAATGCTTTATTTGACAACACAAGAAATGTCATGATGCATGGGCTAGATTTTCTCAGAACACATACATGAACGGAGTGGATTGTCCATTGTCATAACTTAACCTAGGAATCTTCTTGTTTTTCTAATATTTATTGCAAATTTTTCCTCATTGTTTCTTAAAGCTTGCAATGAATGCTGAATCTGAGATTTGATTTAGTTCAGTTGAGGACTGCAATAAAGAAGAAAATAGCTACTTTAGTTGAATCTCATTTATGTTTGTAATTTAATTTGTCAGATTTTTTTTTTGTACAATATTATTTTTTCTTAAAATTTTGGGAATGTTGGTCAATTTGGCTTTTTCGCTTATTTTGCGCTTAGACTGCATGGCAGAAAAATTTAGCTGTGCCTATCCACCAACTATTAGTTCGGGCTCTACAGTAGGTCCATCACTTGCTGATAGTTGGCTTGTATAGGAACAAGGGACCAACTCATTGAGATTTTATGATATGCTATCGTAAAACCTTGGTCAATTCGTTTATGGAAGCTTTTCTCGAATTTATGCATGTTTTTAACCCACTCCCATTTTGATATGGAAGGTCTAGATGACGGTTTTTAAGATCCTAATGAAGTTCTGAACTATAAAATGGTAAATGACAATGATGAATTTTTCTTTCTTCCATTTCTACGTGCCCAGGTTTGTTCAAGCTGCTGAGTGGCCCCTTCATGTAACTCTTTCATTCTTCCTCCTTCAGCTCCTCCTCCTCCTCCATGAAAAGAGCTAGAAGCAATTGAATTAATAATGGCATCTTTCATTTAGATTACTTTGGCTTCACCATAATAACACTTTCTTTTCTCTTATCAGTTCTGATGATTTGTGCCAAATAACTTAAAGTGCAATGCTTTAGCTGTATAGATTTATGGTCTATAAAGCTAAAACTGAGTGCTGAATTTTGTTATTACTTTCTACAATTTCTTTATTGTTAACTTTATACTCAATTTTTACTGTACTAAGATAAAAATACATTTTGTATATGCTCTCATTGATAGTTAAAATGTCAACAGGAATTGAAGCAAGAGGCTTTATATTTGGTCCTCCCATTGCTTTGGACATTGGAGCAAAGTTTGTACCTATGAGAAAGCCAAAAAAGCTGCCTGGTAATTTTCTCCATTTATCCCATCTTTTCAATGAATAAGGGCCCCGTTATTTATCCTGCACCGGAGTATATGCTAGCAAAGAAATCAAATGAATTCCTCTGGGTTGCCTCACCAAGCGATCCACTTCAAATGTGGGCCAAAAAGGTCCAACATTGACAGTTTCTGGAAGTCTTTTCTATGAATGCAATAACACCAGCACCAGACCACATTCTTTTTGGCCTGATATTGTATGTTGTATAATTCGTCTCGTGATTGCACCACAACTCAGCATAACTTGCTCGAGGACATTATGTTGAAACTTGAAACACAACAGTGAAATAAATGGATCCTGTTTTGTGGAAAGAAACAAATATGAAACGATTATTACTGATATATGCTGCATATCTAGCACCTACTTTATAGAGATGCTTTATGCGTATCATACTAATTTTCTATACATCAATATTAAAGTTAAGTTAGAGAAGCTATTTCAGTTATTACTTGGTTTAATTATAACTAATAGGTAAAATTAGGAAGATAGTGCCAATTATTATAGAAGTATTCTGCACACCGTGTCAACACAACCTTCGGCTTGGGACGTTGATTTGGTACGAAAGTTCATCTTCATGATATTCCCTCTTCTACCCTTCTCTCCTCCTTGGGGTCGTGACAGGTGCTCTTTCTTTTATATTGTTCCCCCTCTCGTTCGTTGCCATACTCTCTTGTTTTTCATTTTCTTTTTTTTCTTTTTAATCTATTGATTCTCTTTCATTTGTGTCCATTATTGGCAAAAAAAAGTTTAGAAAACAAAACAGAAGTTGATGAGGACATCACGCCAGTTGCCAGTTGTCTTTTTATGCCTTAGTTTATTTTGAGATGTGTTTTGTTTATCATTCTTTTAGTACCACATCGGTTATATCCGAAAAGTTCACTTTGTAAGAGCCTATATAAAGAGGCTCAACTCAATGAATAAGTAGACAATGATTAAATAAAATTTTTTCAGTTAAAATTTCAGAGCTCTTGGGTTCTTGAGATTGGGTGTGAAGCCCGTGGTGTAAGGGGTGTGAAGCCTGCGTAAGGGGTGCGAAGCCCAAAGTTATCTGGTTCTTTCTCCAACCCTAATCTCTCTTTTTATTTTATTTCTTGTAAAATCTTAGTTTTTCTTTTTTATTTGTATTCGAAGTTGATTGCGATCCTGTATTACATCAATTTGGTATCAGAGCTTTGGTCCCAATCTCCTTCGAATTTCTTCTCTTTCCCAAATTCTAGATCTAGATCTCTAGATCTAGATCTATTTTGCCAAAAAAGAGAGAAAAAGAGAACAGAAAAACAGAAAAAAAAGGAAAACAGAAAAACAGAAAGAAAAAAAAGAAGGAAAAAACAGGAAAAAAAAAGAAGACAAAAAAACAAAATAACAAGAAAAATGAAAAAAAAGAAAAAAATTTATTGATTACTGTTCACGGTGAACAGTAATCACCCTGATTACTGTTCACGTGAACAGTAACCTCTTGGTTACTGTTCAGCCCCCCAAAGCCCAACACTCGTCTGTTCTGAAGCCCGTTTCAGGCCCGTCCGGAGTTCGAATCGAGCTCCATCTGAAACAGTGAGTTGGTAGCTGAGCCCCGGAGTTATTGGTAAAGTTTTTGTAGCTTTTTTTGAGCAAATCTGATCTCTTCAAGCCTCTGTTGGAGCCGGTACTGTTCCTGCAACAAAAGAACAGACTTTCGAGGCCTCTTTTTGATGAGGACATCACGCAGTTCTTTATCTTTTCATGCCTTAGCTTATTCGGGAGATTTAGTATTTTGTTTCAGTTTTATTTGAGTAGGTGTTTTTATTCCTTTGTGGGCGTTTAGTACCACATCGGTTATTTCCCAGTACTCCTCTTTTGTAAAGCCTATATAAGGCCCCTTAAACTATTGGAAAAATTAATGAATGATTAAAACTTTTCCTCAAATTATTTGTTAAATTCTGGAGTTCTGCTGCTCTCGAGTTTAGGGTGAGAAGCCCGTGCAAGGGGTGGAAACCCAAATCTTATCTTGTTCGCAATTTAAATTTTGGTTGTGATTTGAAGGTGATTGCGATCCAGGTGGTTTTACATCATTTTGGTATCAGAGCACCGGTTTTCAATCCTCTTCAAATATTGGCTTTTCCAAAATTTTCTTTCAATATCCCAAACCCTAGATCTATCCCAGCTCCAGATTTAGATCTATTCCAAAAAAAAAAAATTATTACACTGTTTTAAAAAAAAAAGGAAAAGAAAATTACAGTGAAAAAAAAATTCCAGTCCGCACTGTTCATCTTCCCAAAATCCCGCAGCAGCCGCCGTCAGCGTCGCCGTCTCCTTCCCTTCAAATCCTACGGCAACAGCCCACCGTCCTCACCGCTGCCGACAGACCTCACCGCTGCCACCTCCGACCTCAGCTCCTTCCTCGTCTTGACAGCGACCAGATCCAGACAACAATGATCGCTTGAAGCCTTCCGCCACCGACGTCGGCGAAGCCTCCGCAACTACCTCTGCCATCGCCGAGGCCATCCACGACTCGCCGTTCCCTTTTTGAAGCTTCGTCGAACCCACCGCTCACGGGATCCCGCCGTGCCATCGCCACGATCATCGCCTTCGCCGCGCAGATCTGAGGAGATCTCCACCGCCGCCGACAGCCACGCCTTTCGCCGCCATCCTCACCAGCGCCGCCGCCGCTGTTGAAGATCTCTGCCGCTCCAGTCGTTGAGAGATCTCCGCCGGCACCGCTGTTGAAGATCCGTCCGAGCCCTTACGCTGGTCGGGGCCCGTCGCCCACAGATCTGCCTCGATCAGCCACCCGGATCAACCATCACCACCGCCTTCGTCGGATCCCCTCGCCGCTGCGACCTCACTGAGCCGTCGCCGTCCTCATCCAGACCTCTGCCCGGCTACGTCATCATCACCGTCGCCGCCGCCGCTGCTTCCCTTGCCCTAGCCGACAGCGAATAGAGAAGAAAAAGAGGAGATCGAGCTCGCCGGAGCTCTCCGACCCAGGTCACTGCCGCTGCCTCTGGTCCACATCAACACCACCACCGTCGCTGCCTCCTCCACCCTCTAGATCGATCACTCGAGATCTCAGACGACTTCGCTCCACAGACCTCCTCAGTCGAGCTCCACCAAGATCCGACCGATCATCACCACTGCTCCTCAGTCGCCGCCATCTCCTCCGACCGATCCCACCCGAGCTCCACCAAGATCACCGCCATCGCCACCGCCATCCGCCCTTGATCAGAGTCGCCGCCGTCGTCGCAGTTCCCGTTCCATCTTTGCCCTAGCTGCGCCCGAGAACGGAGGAGGGAAGTCTGCCCTAGCCGCGCCCGAGAACGGTGAAGGAAAGTCTGAGGGATCGGGTGATGGGTTTGGCCTTAAAAACCAAACCCAAACTCTTAAGTGAGTTTGGGATTCAACCGTAAGTTGGTTGGGCCGGATCCAAACCCAACCCGGCCATTTTAAACCCGTTTGGGTTTTTAAGAAAAGTCATAGCGGGTTGCGGGTCCGGATTTAGACGGGTTGAGTGATTATAACCTGAACCCAACCCGATCCACTTCGGTGACGTCACTGCTGACATCAGCAACCGGGTTAACTCACTGAGTTGACTCAGTCCAGATCCAGTTCTCCTGACTCAGTCCAGAATCACATCATATCTTCCAGAGGTCGTTCAGGACTCGTTTCAAGTCCGAATTGACCTGTTTTCGAGGCAGTGGATTCGTGACGACTAGTACTACGCGCCTACAGCAGTCTCATTCAGGTTTGAGCTACGGTCGCCTTCCCAGGCGTGAACGACTCCACCTCAGGTGATATCACAACTTGTCCTAATTCGTTAACTGTTGATTACTTACAATTACTATACGGATCGCTATAATTTGTTGTTAGAAATGCTATTTGCTTCGATCTAGTGGTTGCATCTTTTCATCATTTTAGGAATGCATTTTTATTTACATTTAAAGCTTAAACTTTAGGGAATTTTTTGTTTAGTGCATACATTTAGTTTAACTGACTTTAGGGCTCTCCATTGCATCTGCTTGCTTGCTTGCTTGAGTCATCATGACTAGTCACCATGATAGGGACTCCCACTTAGACCTGTTACACAATCTCCATCAGGGTCATATGTCCGTTCATGAGTATATTACCATATTTAAGGACTTAACCCATCGCAGTGAAGTGAGAGAGCACCCTTCTGAGACTCTAACTAGGTTTATTTGGGGTTTACGGCCTAAAATAAAACATGCTATGATTACTGGCCCCTATGACCTAGACACCGTTGAAGATGCCTTGATGTGGCCTTAAGATTGGACTTGACTTTCAAGACGCTGGTCAATGCCAAGGTCAAATGTTCTAAATGTAAGGGCTATGGACATTATAATTATCAATGCCCCTCGGAAAGTCAACATGTTAGAACTTTACCCACTGATGAAGTTGACGATTCGAAGACTGTTAAGGAAGACCAAGTTTCTTCTAAAACTGTTAATATAATTGAAGACATAGCCGTTGATCCTGTCACACAGGTTATTGAGGAAATTCACATGTCTTCTGATAGTGCCAATGATGACGTGGACGAAACAGTTGAGCCTAATATACCCACTGTGCCTAATCAGCCATTCGAGTCTCCTTGTGTTGAACCTAGTTTTATGGTGATTCCTATCAATTCATCTTTTAGGGAGTCACCTGAATTTCTTGCCAAGGTCCAGCAGAGAGTTTCTAATACTTCTTTTTCGGATTGTTTAGAGTTTGTGTCCGAGTCCTCTGTACCTCCATCGTTAGGTGTGTGTCCTTCTAGGCATATCATATCTCTCATTCTCCCTTCGTTAGGAGTTATGTTTAGAATACCTAATGCATTGCATCTGCCTGTTGCACATATTGATGATATCACTAGGCTGATAGCAACTTGCAATAACACCTACAAATTTGCTGCATACCCACATAGTATTTTGCAGGAATTTACAGTTGATGATAGGGTGATGGTTACGAGTCACTCTGAGGCCACGAGAAAGTTGCATGCTTGGCATAAGGATTTCGAAATGACTCTTAAGAGGATTGCATACATTGCTTACGAGTTGGATAGCCCGTGGGATCTTGGTATCAGCTCCGTTTTCAGTCAGGATGATGCACCTCGCTCTACTCTCTGTTCCTTGATCGTGCTGCTATCTTCCGCCACCGATCTGTCATGGAGACCAGCTCCTCCTCCGCCACCATGGTCTCGACATGATGTTCCCATGCTGCTGTCACGACCACCACCTTGGCCCGATTGAGATCTTCGTGAGGAGAGTTCTCATTCGACAGGGTCGAGTTCCTCCCACCCCGAGGGAATTGATGAGGACATCACGCAGTTCTTTATCTTTTCATGCCTTAGCTTATTCGGGAGATTTAGTATTTTGTTTCAGCTTTATTTGAGTAGGTGTTTTTATTCCTTTGTGGGCGTTTAGTACCACATCGGTTATTTCCAGTACTCCTCTTTTGTAAAGCCTATATAAGGCCCCTTAAACTATTGAAAAAATTAATGAATGATTAAAACTCTTCCTCAAATTATTGTTAAATTCTAGAGTTCTGCTGCTTTCGAGTTTAGGGTGAGAAGCCCGTGCAAGGGGTGGAAACCCAAATCTTATCTTGTTCGCAATTTAAATTTTGGTTGTGATTTGAAGGTGATTGCGATCCAGGTGGTTTTACATCACTTTTCCATTCCGATTTGAGCCCAGTTCGAGGCATCTTTCTTTCATTTCATACTACTGCTATTCTAGAACTTTGTGGGTAAGTTATTCTCTACAGTGTTGGTATTTCTTCGAAGAGTTTTTGAGGAATTTTTGTGTCTGGGCGTGAACGACTCACCCCTCAGGTGATAACCGAACTTGAGCTGAATTATTAACTGTTAAATTACTGCAACTACTATTTGGATTGCTATAATTTGTTGGTTGAATGCTATTTGCTTCTATCTAGTGGTTGCATCACTATTTATCGCTTTCATCATTTTTGGAGTCCATTTTCTTTGCATTTAAACTTTAGGATCTTTTTTGTTCATTTAGTGCATGCATTTAGTTTACTTAATCTTAGGGTTCTCCACTGTATCTGTTTGTTTGCTTGAGCCATCATGACTAGTCAACATTATAGGGACTCTCACTTAGACCAGCTACACAATCCCCGTCAGGGTATTTGTCCGTTCAGGATTACATTGTCATATTCAAGGACTTAATTCACCGTAGTGACGTGAGAGAGCAACCTTCTGAGACTGTAACTAGATTTGTTTGGGGTTTACGACCTAAAATAAAACGTGCTATGATTACTGACCCCTATGACTTAGACACTGTTGAAGATGCCTTTGATGTTGCATTAAGATTGGACTTGACTTTAAAAACGCTAGTCAATGCCAAGACTAGATGTTCTAAATGTAAGGGATATGGACATTATGATTATCAGTGCCCATCGGAGAGTCAACATGTTAGAATTGTGCCCACTGATGAAGTTGACTACTCGAAGGTTGTTGAGGATGTCGAAGTTTCTCCTAAAACTGTTAATATAATTGAAGACATAACAGTTGATTCCGACACACAGATTATTGATGAAATTCACATGTCTTCTGATAGTGCCAATGATGACGTGAATGAGATAGTTGAGCCTAATATACCCACTGTGCCTAGTCAGCCATTCGAGTCTCCTTGTGCTGAACCTAGTTTTATGGTTATTCCTATCAATTCATCTTTTAGGGAGTCACCTGAATTTCTTGCCAAGGTCCAACAGATGGTTTCTAATACTTCTTTTTCGGGTTGTTTAGAGTTTGTGTTCGAGTCTCGTGTACCTCCATCGTTAGATGTGTGTCATTCTAGGCATATTATATCTCTCATTCTCCCATCGTTAGGAGTTATGCTTAGAATACCTACTGCTTTGCATCTGCCTGTTGCACATATTGATGATATCACTAGGCTGATAGCAATTTGCAATAACACCTATAAATTTGCTGCATACCCATATAGTATTTTGCAGGAATTTACAGTTGATAATAGGGTGATGGTTACAAGTCACTCTGAGGCCACGAGAAAGTTGCACGCTTGGCGTAAAGATTTCGATAGGACTCTGAGGAGGATTGCGTCCATTGCTTACGAGTTGGATAGCCCGTGAGATCTTGGTATCAACTCCGTCTTCAGTAAGGATGATGCGCCTCGCTCTACTCTCTGTGCCTTGATCACGCTGATATCTTCCACAACCGATCCGTCATGGAGACCAGCTCCTCCGCCACCATGGTCTCGACATGATGTACTCATGCTACTGCCACGACCACCACCTTGGCCCGATTGAGATGCTTTATGAGGAGAATCATCACTCGACAGGGTCGAGTTTCTCCAACCCCGGGGGAATTGATGAGGACATCACGCCAGTTGCCAGTTGTCTTTTTATGCCTTAGTTTATTTTGAGATGTTGTGTTTTGTTTATCTTTCTTTTAGTACCACATCGGTTATATCCGAAAAGTTCACTTTATAGGAGCCTATATAAAGAGGCTCAACTCAATGAATAAGTAAACAATAATTAAATAAAAATTTTTCAGTTAAAATTTCAGAGCTCTTGGGTTCTTGAGATTGGGTGTGAAGCCCGTGGCGTAAGGGGTGCGAAGCCCGCGTAAGGGGTGCGAAGCCCAAAGTTATCTGGTTCTTTCTCCAACCCTAATCTCTCCTTTTATTTTATTTCTTGTAAAACCCTAGTTTTCTTTTTTATTTGTATTCGAAGTTGATTGCGATCCTGTATTACATCAGAAGTACTCTATTCTCTCCTCACAAATGTTGAGGGGTTAGAGATGAAGCTAAATTATTGGTTTTATGCATATGATTCAATTTCCATCCATCTCAGGATATGTATTTTATTAATAAATGAGAGTGATTTTTGCTGTTGCTCCTCTTTCAAGCTGAGTAGGACGAGCTCAGATGACAGCCTAGAGCATAACTTCTTCTTCCTTTACTTCTTTCAAGCTGAGTGGGGGTAAGTTCTGCTGTTATAAGTATCCAAATTAATGGATGACATTTCTTCGACATTTCAGATGAGTCGAGTGAGTTCTGATAATGCCTGTCAGAGATATTCTTCTCCTTATTCTTCTTCTTCTCCTCTTCTTTTAAGCTGATTGTGGTGAGTTCAGATGCCTATTATAATAATCCAAATCAGTGTTGTTAGAGGCAATGGAGGTGATGTGCCTCAGGCGCGAGGCAAAGCGAGGCGCAACAATGCGCCCCGCATCGCAGGGGAGGCGCGCACCCGAATGCTCCTCGTGTGCGCCTCGCGCGAAGCGCGAGGCGATCGCCTCTATGCGCTTATTATTTGTGGGCGGGTCGGATTACAACCCGCCAATTTAGCGGGTAAATTCGGCCCGCATAAGTTAGATAAAAAGTAAAAATAAAAAAATCAATCTTTTACTGCAGGCGAACCCGATCTAGGGTAGAGAGGTCCCCGTATCGTCGCCATCGCCTTCCTCATTATCGCCTTTGTCGTCGTTGCCAGGTAAGCACTCTCTCTCCACTCCAGCTCTCTCTTGATCTCTCTCTCAACTCTCTCTTGATCTCTCTGTCTCTCTTCTCTCTCAGAGACAGAGATCTCTCATTTCTAAGAGAGAAGAAAGATAGAGATTAAGAGAGAGAGGAAGAGGGGGGGAGAGAGCTGGAGAGGAGAAAGATCAGGAGAGAGAGGAAGAACGAGAGAGAAACAAAGAGAGATAGATATGTCTGATGCATTTTTAGCATAATTTTTAGTGAATTTTTAGTGTAAATTTTTAATGCATTTTTAGTGTGTATTTTTCAATATCTTGAAATACAAAAAAGAATACGTTCATAATCATGCGTCTCACTGAAGTATGTGCTTCACTGAATACATCCATAATACATCAATACAAAGAAAAGAATACATCCATTCAAAGAAGAAATTCATAATACATCCATACATAGAAAAGAATACATTCATAATACATCCATACAAAAAGAAAAAAATATACGCCTCATTGAAGTGAGGCGATTGCCTCGCCTTGTGCTTTGTGTGCGCTGGATCCTTTGCGCCTCACACTGCGCCTCGCGCCTCGATAACACTGTCCAAACTACTAGATCATTCATTTTCTGTAGAATGATAGGAAACATGGCAACATTGCTAGAAGATCTCTTTTTGTAGAACCATTCCATTTCTCTAGATTTTTGTTCAGATAAAACTGTCTAGTATATTGATCAATGATTCAACATAGTTCCTTAACTACTTGTGATGGCTTTGTGATGGTCACATGGAAGCCTGTAAGAGTAACCCGTGCAATCAAGCATAATGATCAGACCTTGACTGAAGTTAATGAGATGGTTAACAAGCTGTATGTACAGTCTATTTCACAGAAGGGAAAAGTCTCTATCTGCATTCAGTTAGTCTCCATGTCGAACTTTGGTTTCAGTTTGAGAATCTCATGTCACTTTTGAAGTATGTCGAACGTTTGAGTCTTAAGAATGGTTGTTTACTTTTCACCCTAATCCTTGATGAACTTCACAATATTAACAGGTCTACACATCTAATCTAGACTTTTCTTTGGATTCTATTCACACAAAACTGTCTAGCATATTGGTCAATGTTAGCTTAGTGTGAACAATATGGAGTCTTAGTATTCTGGTATCAGATCCAGCTTACTAGTTAGAAGTATCGACTAAGTAAAGTAACTCATATGGTTCCTGCATTGGATATAATGTTTTTTGATGTATGCATGGAATCCTATGAGCAACCTATGCACACTCAAGTATAATGATCAGAACCTGACTGGAGTTAATGAGAAGATATGGAGCTCTTAGCTGTATCTATAATTTGTTTCCTAGAGGTGAAGAGAGACAATCTATTCTAGGTTATTCTATAGTCTCTATGTCTGCTTTGGTATCAGTTTGAAGGTTCATATATTTGAGTGTTTTAAGTATGATTTTCACTTATCCTTTGATGAACTTAACAAGATTGACATGTTGTCTATTATATCATCGTACTGTCTACCATTTTCTGCCCTTATATACTTGCTAATGATCTTCGGGGCATATTAGGTGAAGTCATTTCAGAAGAATATTCTCTAGAATATGGTACCGATGTAATGGAGATGCATGTAGGAGCTGTACAACCAGGAGAAAAGGTCCTTGTCATTGATGATCTTATTGCTACCGGAGGAACTTTATGTGCTGCAATCAAGCTGCTTGGTAATTTTCTCATTTTAAGCTTAAAGTCTTTTAAATTACTTTTCGTTTGTTCTTGGGGGAGCCATCACTTTGCATTTTGATTTACTACAGGGTTCTTTATAAATAAAAAAATTGCCTTGTTCTGTTCCTTTTCAGTACCACTACATAGGCCTTCTAATAAACAGCATGTTCAGCCACTAAGAGTAGAAGTGCTTTAAAATATAGCTTCCAGACATGTATGTCTTGAGGATAGTAGTTAGTTAGTTAGTTATATATATACATAACATTACATACACACACACCCACATACATATATATAGGGAGAGAGATAGACTTGTGTAGTTCCGGAAGGATTCGAGCCAGAATCGTTCCCACTTAAATACAACCATACATCATCCGAATACAAGATTCATTCTATTGAAGTTGATCTATATTAGTTCAAGTATCTATAAGCCAAAAATCAAGTATTTTAAATACTTATTGTCTATGCATCAAGTAGGGGAAAAACGGGTGGCCTAAATAGTGAGTTGGTTAGTTAACGGTGTAGAACATTTGAAACCTAACAAAAATTGGTTTATAGGGATTTTTAAATGTTTAGATCATGATCAAATGGCCAGATTGAGAATTTGTATGTCTAAAGATATAGATCTAACCAACTCACTACTTTCAGCCGTCCATTTTGCGATGCTTGATGGATGGGCAAAAAGTATTCAAAACACTTGATTTTTTATTTTTAGTTACTTTAAATAATATAGATCAACTTCAATGGAGTGGATCTTGTATTTGAATGTCAGATGTTGGTATTTGAGTGGGAAGGATTCAGGCTCGAACCCTTCCGGAATTACACAAGTCTCTCTCTCTCTCTCTCTCTCTCTATATATATATATATATATATATATATATATATATATATATATATATATATATATATATATAGCTCTTTAACCATGTCAATAATCCTTCTTGCAGTACCATGTGAATTTTGTTCGTGTAGCCCCATATCGAATTACTAAAGATGTCCGACTGCAACAAGAGTATAACTATCAGGAATAGATAAACTCACTTTTGTGAATCTATTGTGTCTAACTAACACATTTCCTTTTTTAGACCGAGTGGTTGAATCCATGATATTCAAAGATTCTATGGTACAATTTAGTATTTTGGACAGGTAGGCATCATGACTGAAATACATAATACGTTCAAACACATGATATGAGCATCATATGCATGAGTATGTACGCCTGAACTTGTGCATGTATGAGTAACATTTTCTTATTGCAGACCAGGTGAAATTTGCAGG
Source organism: Agave tequilana (assembly GCA_038442645.1). Taxonomy (NCBI): domain Eukaryota; kingdom Viridiplantae; phylum Streptophyta; class Magnoliopsida; order Asparagales; family Asparagaceae; genus Agave; species Agave tequilana. Next base: position 69,905 of record JAVJIF010017336.1, read on the forward strand.
TTTGCAGCAACTGGTTCCATGGCTATAAGGTTCAGCCAAGGCTGTCTAATGAGTATTGATTCCAGTTTCTGAAGGGACTGAGCTAAACGGGGTAAATAATCCCAGTCCTAGGTACATCTAGAAAATCGTGAAAAGGAAGGCATAAAAGGCCACCAAATCCTAACCTTAACTTGATAGATAGAGTGTTCAAAGACGACTAAGTGGTTCTAGGCCTGTGGGGTGGTGCCTAGTGCTTAGAACAGCATAGGTGCCCACTTAATCAAAGCGTCTTGAAGGCTGCGTGTGTCAATCAGTCAACTAGGCAGCCACCTACTATGTCTTTTACAACACTGGATTGAGGGCATGGTTCAAAGTCTCGGTCTCGGCCGCCGACTCGGCCGGCACCGAGACGGATCGGTCCCGGCGACTCGGACGGACTCGGACGATACGCGCAAAACGCTACATAGAACGCCAAAAAAATTATGAAAAAATCATGACAAATCATAAAAAAATGTAAACATCAAAATTCATGCATCACATATTCAAAACATATCACCTAACACTCAAAACATAACGTGAAAGTATAAATACAAGCGTCGTCGGTAGAAAAATATCAAAATACATGCATAATATAGTAAATTGCACAAAATAATTCATAAGTACCTGCTAATATAGTCATTTCCACATTGAATTACGAGGAGGCTCCAAATCATCATTATCATCTGGCCCGCGATAAGTATAGAAATCAGGCATATAGTTTCCATAAGGATAATAATATGTTTGTGGGTGAGATCCTGTAGGCTGAGATGATTGGCCAGTGGATCCACTATCAGAGTAATATGGCGGTAGGGGTTGTGCAATATCAGCTCCATGGTGATAATACCCAAAACCTCGATATTCAGTGCTGCTAGTAGAGTATTCACCAGTGCTAAAATAATCAGTGCCAGAATATTGGCCAGATGTCAAACCCAACCCCTGTAAATGGCCTTCAAGACTATGATGACCATGTGAGTAGTTATCATGTCCACTCGAATAATCATCGCTAGAACTGAATTCGACCAACCGATCCAAATGCCTACGCTGTTGTGAAATCCCCGCCCGGCCTCCATGATCTGTATCTTGTGTGGCATAATATTCTGAATCCCATGTTAAAGCATCATCTCGTTGGCTTCCACCAATACCATGAGTCTCTTCACCATTACCACCATCACCACCATCACCGCTGCCATCACCCTCACCACCATCACCGCCACCACCATCATTGCCATCATCATCACCGCTGTCATCATCACCGCCATCACCATCATCACCGCCACTTTCGTCAGTACGACGAATACCTTCATCTAACCAACCTAAGTCATCTGGTGGTAACATCGGCTGTTCTCCCTCACGAATCCACTCATCCAAAATATCATCATTGAAAATATTGTTCAGATCAATGGGTTGTAATAATCATCAGTGTCGCTTTTGCATGTCAAGTTTCTTACTCGCAACCGCATATTGTAATGCACAAATACTAGTTTATGTAACTTTTTCATTGCCAACCGGTTGCGCAATTTTGAATGAATTAGCGACCACGTGCTCCAATTTCTTTCATAACCCGATGAAGAACATGTTTGGCTTAAGACGTTGATGGCAATTTTCTGCAGATTGGGAGCTGCTTCGCCATAATTAATCCACCAATCAGCTGGAAGAGATTGTTGCACTGCTCTTCTAGTTAGTGAGCTTCCAAATTCTCCAACTCCATCCATAAATAATTTTATCTGTGAGAATACACATCACAAGTGTTAATATTTGCATAACATTATATCGATGAAATAAATAAATTATTATTACCTCATTAATACCTCTTGCTTGTTTATTCAAATCTGGCTCCAATCTTTTAATGACAATCTCACTTCTGGATGTGTAGAAAAGTTTTTTGAATATTGGAGTGCTGGATTTAAAAAATATGCTGCAATAATGTAAGCACACGATTGTTATGATATGACAGTTTCAATTTCTAGTCAACAAATATGATTTCTATGCAAATGAATTACCAGCAGCATGCAAGTTTCTATGCAATTGTCCCTCCCATCTTCTATCAATGATATCCCAGTACTTTTTCCAGTTCTTATTTGATGCCTTTATAGCCAATTTTGCTCTATCCATAGTTTCATATATAATAGATAGTGTAGGTTTCTTGTTCTGGTACACTATCTTCAAGACTCTAACAAGAGGATCCATAATGTTTTGGACCTCTCTTGCCTTCTTCCAAAACCGGTAAGTCAGAATGAGATTAGAAACCTTATCTCGCACACTTCTTCTACTCCTTTCCTTGTTGAATTCACGCCATTCGGTAGTCGTACACATTCTTTTCAAATCTTGCTTATAGCGAATAAGGCTTTCAATAGAAATAAACTCGGAGGCAAACCGTGTTATACCTGGTCTCAACAAATCTCTATCTTTGGTAAATAGCTTCATTAAATTCACCACTTTGAGGCTATTGTAAATGAATGATGTGATCATCTTAGCATCATCCAATGTCCTTGACTGATTTCAAAGAGCCAATATCTTCAAGCATCAAATCAATGCAATGTGCTGTACAGGGAGACCAAAACAAATGTTTTCTCTTCTCCATCAACATGTGACCAGCTGCTTTGAAACTTGCCTCATTATCTGTTACAACCTGCACGATATTTTCTTCACCAACTTCATCAACAACTTTATCCATTAGCGAGAATATATACTCAGCAGTCTTCGAGATATTAGTGGTATCAACAAAAGTATGGTAGATCATGCTTCTATCACAATAAATCATGAAATTAACAATAGGCTTTCTATTATGAGAACTTCATCCATCATACATGATCGTGCAACCATACTGCGGCCATTTTATTTTTATTGAAGCAATATATACTTCAATTTCTTTCATTTCCTCCTCTAAATATAGATTGCCAATCTGGTACCCTGTAGGGCCTTTTACACCTGGGCCTGCCTCCGCAATAGTATTAATCATGGCTTGGTAGTAAGGACCACTATCAGCTGCATTGAATGGTATTGCATTGTAGTGAAAGAACTTCGCCACGGATTTTCCAACCTTTTTCATATTCTCAGTTGAGAACATGCTTTTGATTGATTTCTGTTTTGTTGGGAACATGTAAGGATCAATACCACGAGCTGGAATTTCAGCTTTTCTCATAGTCATACTCCGACGCAATCCACGGTTACTCCCTGATCCTGAAGGCTGTGAACTACTGCCACCAATATCAACTTCTTCTGCCGATCTCCAAGCCATTTCACGACTTTCTTTCATGGCTTGTTTTAGTTGTCTTCTTTCAACTCCTTCTAAACCACCAACTTCTTCAATTTCATTATCAGAATCTTCTTCGGTCACATCATAAAAATCTTCCTCACTTAAAGATCTCATAAGTTGCTTTTTTAGATTTTATGGCCGCTCTTTCTTTGCTACCTTCAGAAAGATGTTGTCTCATTATTTGAGATACCTCTTTTGATACTCGCAAGCATCCTTCCACCTGACCGGGTACATGTGCTATATGCTGCTTAAATCTAGTGATACCACCATGGACTTATTTCCCACAATAATTATACTTCACAAGTTTTCTACTTCCACCAACAGGGGTACCATGTTCCCATCCAATATCGCGTTGCTTTGGAGCCATACTGAAATTAAAAAAATTATCTGTTAAATTAAATTAAAACTAAAATTAACTAAATTAAAAAAACATTAAATAAACTCAATTAAATGAAACTAAATTAAATTAAACTAAACTAGTTTATACTAGATTAAGCAACACTAACTTAATTACCTAACTTCAATAAAATTATTAAATTACCTAACTTAATTGCAAAACTTTATTAAATTAAATTAACCTAAATTAAGTTAACTAAACTAATTGAAATTAAATTAAACTCAATTAAATTAAACTACATTAAATTAAACTAAACTAGTTTATACTAGATTAACCTACACTAACTTAATTAACTAACTTCAATAAATTTATTAAATTACCTAACTTAATTATAATTATAAAATTTTATTAAATTAAATTGACTTAAATTAACTTTACCTAAACTAAACTAAATTAAATTACATTAAACGCAAATTAATTAAACTGAGGGGGAGAGAGAGGAACAGAGAGAGAGGGAGAGAGACGGAGACAGAGGAGAGAGAGGGAAACACAGGAGGAGAGAGAGACAGAGAGAGGGAAACACAGGAGGAGAGAGAGACAGAGAGAGGGACAGAGAGAGGGAGAGGGAGAGAGTCCGACAGAGAGAGAGAGACTGAGAGGGAGAGGGAGAGGGAGAGAGTCCGACGGGGAGAGAGAGAGACAGAGAGAGACGAGGGGAGAGACAGAGAGAGACAGAGAGAGAGCCGCTGCAGCCTGCGGGAGAGACGGAGAAAGAGAGGGAGAGAGAGACACAGAGAGAGGGAGAGGGGGAGAGAGAGAGACTGAGAGGGAGAGAGGGAGAGGGAGAATTACCTGGGCGACGGCGACGCGGGGGGACGGCGAGCGCGAGAGAGACAGAGAGAGAGATCAGATCTGATCTCTCTCTCTCTCTCTCCCTCAGCGCCTTTAAAGGCGATTCGTCACGGGCGCCGAGTCGACCCGGATCGGGTCCGAGTCGGACCCGATCCGGGTCGACTCGGCGATCTTTGGTCGACTCGGGCCTCCGAGTCGTATCGGAGGGGGCCGAGTCGGATACGACTCGGCCGAGTCGTATCCGACTCGGCCGATATTTCGAACTCTGATTGAGGGGGCAAGGGAAACAACTTCTAGCTGTATTAGATAGATAGGTAGACTGTAGTTTTCTTTAGGCCTAGGCTAGCTTGTCCTTAAATTCTGGCACTTTTTTATTTTCTCTGTGAAAATTTCTTTTGTTTGAATGCAAGCGAAAACAAAAGAAATTCTTTAAATCAAGATTCCAGAAGTCAGACAGAAACCAAGTTTCCTATCATTGCTGTAAGTACTGCATTGATATGACTGCAATGGGAAGTGTCTAGTCATGCCTGAGCTTTAGTAGTTTATGGACATACTGGCAAATTTTAGGTTCTCAGTTAAGTAGTGAACAATATAACATGCTTAACACTGCCAATTTAAATGTTATGTATTCATACAATGTCTCTTATAGACGCTCATAGTGAAAATTGGTGGTTTTTTCATTAAGTGGTGAACCCTATAAAGTGCAGAAAACTATGCACATTGGTCCATATCTGTTTTATTGTCTGCCCATTATATTTTTGTTTTGTTCATTTTGGGGCCAATTTGCAATTCAGCGATGTACATCATCATGCAGTGTTGATTTAAATATCTAAGTTATGAGTGGGCATATGCTGTCCAATAAGGAACACATCATTTGCACTAGTCTCTACAAGGTGGTTGTACATCATGCAGAGTTGACTTGGTGTCTAGGCAATTTGTGGGCATGGGCTGTCCAATAAGCAACACAGCAGGTCCCTTCTCTATAAAAGGTGGCCAGCTTTACTGGAGAACGTTCCAGATCCAAATGGTTTGTTGTATGTAATGTGCCTCTGCAATCATATACTAGGCTTTTGATTTGTTTTCTATGACTACCATCTATTATATCTATTTAATCATGTATAAAACCTTTGGCTTGTTGTAGATGACGCCCATTTTACAAAAAAGAAATTGAATCCACATCAATTCACAAGCTATATGAGTCATGGCTTTATACTCTGTCTCAGCACTGAATTCAGCAACAATATTTTATTTTTTACATCGTCATGCCACCAAATTGCATCCAACAAAAGTGCGAAAACTAGTAATGGAATGACGATCAATAGGATCACTGACCCAATTAACATCAGAATATCTCACAATATTCAAATGAGATGAAGGACGATAATACAACTATTTATATAGAGTTCCTTTAAGATACTGCAAGATTCGAAAAGTAGTAATCTAATGAAGCTAATATAGACTCTACATATACTGACTTAACACACCCACCCACAACAAATGTAATATCAGGTCGAGTGACAGTTAAGTAAATTAGTTTACTAATCAATTATTTGTACTTTCCTGGATTAGCAAGTAACTTTTCTAGGTTTTGATCAAAATAAATGTTAAGATCAATAGGAGTATCAATAGGTTTAGATTTTATGTACCTATTTCTTCTAACAAATCACTAACGTATTTTCTTTGAGACAAAAAAAGTTTTTCAAAGAGCGAGCAACCTTGATGATGAGGACATCACGCCAGATGTCAGTTACCTTTCCATGCCTTAGTTTATTTTGAGATGTGTTTTGTTTCTTTCTTTTAGTACCACATCGGTTATATCCGAGAAGTTCACTTTGTAAGAGCCTATATAAAGAGGCTCAACTCAATGAATAAGTAGACAATGATTAAATAAAAATTTTCAGTTAAAAATTTCAGAGCTCTTGGGTTCTTGAGATTGGGTGTGAAGCCTGTGGTGCAAGGGGTGCGAAGCCCGCGTAAGGGGTGCGAAGCCTAAAGTTATCTGGTTCTTTCTCCAATCTTAATATCTCTTTTTCATTTTATTTCTTGTAAAACCCTAGTTTTTTCTTTTTATTTGTATTCGAAGATGATTACGATCCTGTTTTACATCAATTTGGTATCAGAGCTTTGGTCTCAATCCTCTTCGAATTTCTTCTCTTCCCCAAATCTTAAATCTAGATCTGGATCTCTAGATCTAGATCTACTTTGCAAAAAAAATTCGATTATTGTTAGATCTAGATCTAAATTTAGATTTAGATTTATTTAGATCTATTTTGAAAAAAAAAAGAAAAAAAGAAAAAAAAAGAAGAAAACAGAAAAGAAAAAAACAGAAAACAGAAAAAAAAATAGAAAAACAGAAAAAAAAACAGAACAGAAAAAAAAGAAAAAGTGAACAGTAATCGACCGATTACTGTTCACAGTGAACAGTAATCACCCTGTTACTGTTCACGTGAACAGTAACCTTCAGGTTACTGTTCATGTCTCCAAAAAGCCCCAACATTCGTCCATTCTGAGCTCGTTTCAAGCTCGATTCGAGCCGTTTTCGAAGCAGCGGATTCGTGGAGAGTAACACTACACATCTATAGCCTTCATATTCTAGTTCAAGCTTCGGTCGTCTGCCAGATTCAGCTCAGCAGATCAGCGCACCACAGTCCAGAGCTTGTTTTTGCCCCGATTAGCGTCCGATTTGCTCCATTCTCGAGGTGATATCCTAACTTGACCTGAATCGTTAACTGTTAGATTACTTGCAACTACTATATGGATTGCTATAATTTGTTGGTTGAATTGTTATTTGCTTCGATCTAGTGGTTGCATTAGCATTTATCGCTTTTTCATCATTTTAGGAATGCATTTCTTTACATTTAGAACTTAAACTTTAGGGTATTTTTTGTTTAGTGCATACATTTAGGGTTCTCCACTGCATCTGCTTGTTTGCTTGAGTCATCACGACTAGTCAGCAGTATAGGGACCCCCACTTAGACCAGCTATACAAACTCCATCAGGGTCATATGTCCGTTCATGATTATATTACCATGTTTAAGGACTTAACCCATCGCAGTGACGTGAGAGAGCACCCTTCTGAGACTCTAACTAGGTTTGTTTGGGGTTTACGACCTAAAATAAAACGTGCTATGATTACTGGCCCCTATGACTTAGACACTGTGGAAGATGCCTTTGATGTTGCATTAAAGTTAGACTTGACTTTCAAAAAGCTAGTCAGTGCTAAGGCTAAGTGTTATAAATGTGAGGGATATGGACATTATGATTATCAGTGTCCTTCAGAGAGTCAACATGTTAGAATTGTATCTAGTGATGAAGTTGACATCTCGAAGGTTATTGAGGAAGTCCATGTTCCTCCCAAGACTTAGTATAGACACAACAGTTGGTGCCGACACACTGGTTATTGATGAAATTCACATGTCTAACAGTGCCAGTGATGACGTGAATGAGATAGTAGAGATTACTACGTTGCATTTTTCTGTTGCATACATTGATGATATCACTAGACCGATAGCAATTTACAATGATACCCACAAATTTGCTACGTACCCATATAGTACTTTGCAGGAATTTGTGGTTGATAATAAGGTGATGGTTATGAGTCGCTCTGAGGCTGTGAGGAAGTTGCACGCTTGGCCTAAAGATTTCGATAGGGCTCTGAAGAGGATTGCTTCCATTGCTTACGAGTTGGATAGCCCATGGGATCCTGGTATTAGTTCCGTCTTCAGCAGGGATGATGCGCCTTGGTCTACTCTCTATGTCTTGATCGAGCTGCCATCTTTCACAGCCGACCCATTAGGAGACCAGCTCCACTCTGCCACCATGGTATCAACACGGCGTACCAGTGATGCTGTCACGACCACCACCTTGGCCCGATTGATATGCTTCGTTAGGAAAGTCCTCACTCGTCAGGGTCGGGTTTCTCCCACCCCGGGGGAATTGATGAGGACATCACGCCAGATGTCAGTTACCTTTTCATGCCTTAGTTTATTTTGAGATGTGTTTTGTTTCTTTTTTTTAGTACCACATCGGTTATATCCGAGAAGTTCACTTTGTAAGAGCCTATATAAAGAGGCTCAACTCAATGAATAAGTAGACAATGATTAAATAAAAAATTTTCAGTTAAAAATTTCAGAGCTCTTGGGTTCTTGAGATTGGGTGTGAAGCCCGTGGTGCAAGGGGTGCGAAGCCCGCGTAAGGCACGGTTCAAAGTCTCGGCCGAGTCGGAGACGAGTCGGCCGAGTCGTATCCGTCTCGGCCCACTCCAAGACGAGTCCGAGTCACGAGTCGGTCGACTCAACTCAAAGGAGACCGACTCGGCCGAGAATCGGAGTTGACTCGGTCGACTCAGCATTATGATGATAATTTTGTGCCTCATCGCAATTCAATGTGAAAATTAATACATTAGTATGTATTTATGAATGTAGTTTGTGCAATTTACTATATTGTGCATGTATTTTGATATTCTTTTATCGACGACGCGTGTATTTATATTTTCGCTTTATGTTTAGTGTGCTAGGTGATATATTTTGAACATGTGATACATGAATGTGGATGTCTACATTTTTTTAAGATTTGTCGTGATTTTTTCAGAATTTTTTAAACTTTCTATGTAACGTTTTGCGCGTATCGCCCGATACCGATCCGAGTCGCCGAGACCGATCCGTCTCAGTGCCCGCCGAGTCGGCGGCCGAGACCGCGACTGTGAACCATGGCGTAAGGGGGTGCGAAGCCCAAAGTTATCTGGTTCTTTCTCCTATCCTAATCTCTCTTTTCCATTTTATTTCTTGTAAAACCCTAGTTTTTTCTTTTTTATTTGTATTCGAAGGTGATTGCGATCCTGTTTTACATCACTTGATCCCTAAAAAATCCCTAAAAAGTGCCTCAAGAGACCAAGCTGTTTCATATAAAAATAAGAACTCAAATAAATTTTCAACTGAATAATACCTTGATGATCATCTTTAGTGACAACAATATCATCAACATAAAGTGCAAGAATAATAGTGTTGACAGAAAAATGTCTTACAAATATAGAGTGATCAGAGGAGCTACGTCTCAATTCACAGTGTGCAACAAAACTGAATTTGTTAAATCATGCTCGTGGAGATTGCTTCAAATCATAGATTGATTTTTTGAGTTTGCAGACTTATCCATCTCTCCTTGAACCTCACAACTAGGGGGCTGAAGTATTTACACTTCTTGAAGATTTTCATGTAAGAATACATTTTTAATATCTAACTGATGCAAAAGTTACTCTTAACCACCACAACTGATAAAATAATGTGAATAGAATGCAGACGAGCTAGCGGAGAGAAAGTCTCAAAATAATAACACTATAAGCCTATATGTAGCTTTTGACAACCAACTTTGCCTTCAAGGACTCAATATGTCCATTGGAGAGAAATTTTATATTGTATATCCATCATCAACCAACAATTTATTTCCTGGTGGTAAAGAAAATTTTCATGTTTCATTAGCATGCAAAGCAATTATCTCTTCATCCATAGCACTTTTCATTCAGAATTCAACAAAGCATCATGATAAGATTTTTAGAGAGACAGAAGATAATATGGCTGCAAAACTAAAGTATATAGGAGATAATGAGAAAAAGATAATACTTTAGCTATAGGATATTGAGTACAGTAACAAGTATATTTTTGAAGAGCTATGAGAAGCTTAGACACTTTAGTGCTAATGAGGGGGTCAGTTGTCAGGATCAGTGGTAACCTTTTTGCATCGTTGATAAATTAGAAGTGGAGGCGAGTCTTCTAATGATACATGAAGATTAACACGAGTGATCGAAGGAGTTATAGTTGAACCCAGAGAAGTTGAAAAGTATGTGTGTTTGAAAAAAGTGACATTCGTACAAATCACATACTTTCTACTGATGGGATTCCAACATCGATATATTTTGTGTCCGAGAATATCCTAGAAACATATACCAAACTGCTCGAAGATCTAATTTATCATGTCCTTTTTCGATAATTTTAACCAACACACACAGAAAAACTTTTGGAGGTAAATTAAACAGTTATTTTTCAGGATAAATACTAATAATGAGGTTTTGCCATCTAAAACAGAAGAAACTCTATTAATTAAGTGACAAGTAGTAAAGGCCGTGTTAGCCCAAAAACACTTGGGAACATGCATATGAACTATGAGTGTTCGAGTAATGTCAAGTAAATGATGATTTTTTCTTTCAGTAATACATTTCTGTTGAGGTGTATGAGCACACGAAGTTTGATGAATTATATCATGAGAAACACAATAATATTGAAGAGCATATTGCACATATTTCAAAACATTATCAGATTGTAAATTTAAGCGAATAATTAAATTGAGTACTAATCTCTTTATGAAATCTTTGAAAAATAATGAGAATTTCATAACAATCTTTCATTAAAAATAATCAAGTTATACGAGAATAATCATCAATAAAAGTTATAAAATAAAAAAAATCAAACATACTTTTAACTCAAGTAGGACCCAAATATCAGTATGAACAACTTCAAATGAAAAATATAACGATTAACTACTCTAGATGAAAAATAAGTTCTATGATGTTTACCAAACTGACATGGCTCAAACAACAGAAGAAAATAATAATTTAATAAATTTTAATGATGCATAACCTAAACGTGTCACTGGATCACAGACTCATCATATGTCAGAGCAGAAGCATTCACTTTAGGTTGATCACCGCATTGAAGATAATATAGACCATCTTGCTTATACCTCCCACCAATTACCTTCTTCGTCTGAAAGTCTTGAAAAGTACATATGAATGGAAAATTATAGAACACAATAGTTTTGGTCAAATGGTTCGTAGATACAAGATTAAAAGCATGTGAAATATAATTGACATTTGTGAGTGCAAGAGAAGAAGCCAGATTGATAGTGTCAATGCCAGTACAACGTTTAGAACTACAATCAACAAAAACTATAGAATGGGTAGAAGATATTATGTGAAAAGTGAAAAAGGCTAGATTTATCAGTCATATGGGTTGACGCACCAGAATCAATGATCTAAGATGAAGGTGATGAACTTGCTAAAAAAGAAATATCTGAATGTGCTAAGGTAGCAATATTGAAGTAGTGACTGCATGCATCTCTTGAATTAGAAAATCACACTTAGATTTTGATAGAGTTACAACTTCATCAGCGGAAGTACCAAGAGTATTAGAGTCATGTGCAGTAGGTGATCTAACAATCTCAGAAAAATAGGCAGCTCGAGGAGGCCAGTAAGTTTGCCATGCAGTATCGGTCAATAATGTGATTGGTTCGATTGCAATGAGTACACTTTCAAGAATTATCCTTACCACGACCAAAAACTCAGCCTTTAGTAGATAAACTACGACCACGAAAAGACATATAGGGGCCGTTTGTTTCGCGTAAAAGTCCGTAATTTATAAATGACTTACAACCCAGTTACAACTACGGCGTTTGTTTGGACCGTAATACGTAAAAGACTTACGCAACCCAATTAACCCTCACTTGCAACCCAATTACCACTCACTTACAGCCCAGTTACAGTTAATTTTGTGGTCATGCAAATTTGTATTATTTTTTTATGTTAATATTAATTTTTTTTAATATTTAGCATTTTTAATATTTATTTGCAATATTAAAACTTTTTAAATCACCAAATAGTTAATTTTGTGATCAACTTTTTCACTTACGACTTACACATTACGACAACCAAACACCGTAAAGCACAATACACTTTTTACTTACAACTTTTTATTACCAACCAAACACCATAAAGCTTACATGCATGTAACTCATTTACAAATGTAAAAGACTTTACCAATTATAACTTACGAATTACGACCAATTACGACAACCAAACAGACCCATAACCATGGCCTCGAGAAGTGTTATCTCGACCGGTTGAGAAAAACCAAAACAGAACCCTCAACTGAGAGGGATCAGGAGTTGTTGTAGAAGACTTTGAAACTTGAGATAGTTGTGAGAAAGTATTCTGCAGAGAGGGAATCCCCCCTTCACGTGCTAATAGCTGTTCGCGAAGTGGTTTGAGTCGAGAATTGAGTCCCGAAAGAAACTTATAAACATGTTTTTCATGTTGCTTTTTAAGAACTTCAATATCATTAGTGACTGGATGATACTGGTTGAGTTTATTGATCATACTCTTGAAAGTGGTTGTAGTAGTGTCTTCTAAACTCTTGTTGTCTTGTTGGAGACTACATAGGTTCTCATACACTTCAAAAACTCGAGTGGTATTCTTTTTCGTAGAGTAAGTATCACAAATAGTTTTTCAAATTTGTTTTGCAGTGTTTAAGAACATAAAGTTACACTCAATGTGGATTTCATGTTGTTCCAAAACAAAATCATCACCAAATAGTTGTCCCGTACTCATTCTTCAAACGCCTTTTTCGTAGAGTTAAGTTTCGTAGAAATAACTATCTTCAATTCCCTCTTGCAATAAGAAAGACTCATAAATTTTTCTCATAACAAAAAGTTTTTGCCATTCAAATTTGCAGTGGTGATTTGAATACCGACAAGATCTTTGATTTCAACCATGAGAACTAGAACGGGAATGAGATGTTTATTACAGTAAAATTAATACTACAGAAGAAGATTAACTAGCGCTCTCTATGTTTTTATTGTTCATGATGAACAGTACTGTGTTACTGTTCACATGAACAGTATTTTTCCAAGGCAAAGGCAATAAAAGTAGTTAGGGGTTAGGGTTTTTTTAGAAGAAGAGGTTAGGATTAAGATTTTTGCTCTGATACCATGTTGAGGTAAAGAAGATGAAGAGAAGATCATATATCCTCAATTAAGGTGTAGTCATTTATTTTGTAGAGAAAAAATACATGTCTTAATAGGAATAGGAGAATACACAATGTCCTACTTGGAGTAGGAGAATCCAAAATAAAGAAAATAAAAATCATACTTCTACTATAACAAAGAATCTTATTTTACTCTAATAATGTCAATTTTTATATTTTGACTCTTGCATGGACCGCCAAATTCTCCATAAGGAATTTTCTTTGAAGATCTCTTGAAAGGTTTAACATGTCAAGCTGCAAGCCAACAACACCACCAACTACACAAAACGACAAGCTATCTACATAGTGAACTTGCAATCAGGGAAATTCAAATTCTTCCACAATTCAGGTTACTAAGTCTATCTTACAGATGCATGGCAGGGGGTACCCTTTGTGTCCAGATTCATGGATAGTCTGAATAAGCTTTATTATCCAGCCACCAAATGAATTCTAGGATACTACTAAGGATCAAACCACTTCAGAATCAGGCATACATCAGGGAAGGAGAACAAACTAGTTGGATAAATGTTTGGATTGTACATGATCAATCGAATACCAAAAAGAGCACTTCGCAATATGTATTCATCTTGGTACAACTTTTGATATTTTGGTATTCAAACTACAAATTGTAGCTCTATCATTTGCAGAAGCCTGGTATATATATGTCACATCAGTCCACTACAAGTAGCATGGCCCAGAAGAATCCTGTTAAACCTGCAACAAACTCAAGAGAACCCTACAACGATTGATTGGTATAGCATGTCTACAACTATTGTGACAGAGAATCTAATCTTCAAAACAAGTATGAGGTTTATAGAGATCTTGCATCACTTCATTGAATAGGTAGTGGAAGATAAAAGGATCAAGCTAAAGTTCCAATAAGGATCAAGCTAAAATTCCTACCTACAAGTGAACAAGTCAGCACGATGCGCGCGCGCGCGCGCACACATACACCCTAGACAATCACCACGGTCAACTTCGTTTGAAAGTTTACATATTAGAAATTAAGACGGGATGTTGAATGGTCAAGTTAGTGGACAGTTATTACATATAGAAATTAAGAGGGGGTGTTTGAAGAATAATTTGTAATATGCAGAGTTCTCTAAAAAACATAGGAAGGTGAAAATCAGTTATTTGGATTACGACATATTCATTTTTTGTTTTAATTGTTGTGGTCACGCGTGCTTTTGTTAGGATAGGTGGTATGATGGTTCAAAGGGTTACATGCACCATTCTTTGGTGGTATATTCTTTATTTTGCTGGTTATAGGGTCCGAACCTGGGACATTCCACAACTCACCTCACCCCTTTAGTGATGAGCCATGCCTCATTGGTTACTATATTTCAGTTGATAAAAAATCGTTGAAGGCAGCTTCTTGGAAAATTGTCATTTTTCAATATTTTATGACTTTGCTGTCAATCTGAAGCAATCTAATTGATCCCAAATTCCTGAAAGAGGAAAATTTTAGGACAAGATGTTACCCGGCCACATGACCTACCAGGCTACTAGCTGGGACAATAATGCACCTTGTCGGTTTTGCAGGTTAAATTTTATGCGAGCAAGGGCAGGTGAAATTTTTGTTGTATATGTTAACCCAAATTTATATGTGGATATTCAACTTAAAGTTCCAAGGAACTTAGCCCTCATGCCAGGGCAGTTTGATTCGGATCTAATTCCTTAATTATATTTTACTTGATTTTGCCTTGTTATTTCTTAGAACCGCTATGGATTGTTCTACCACTTGGTTGTTTGTGGAAATTGTCATGCTGTGGATAAAATGGACAGTGGTATTAATTCCATGCAGATGGATGGCTGTTTATTCTCTTCTTCAGTTATTCTTTTTCTTCTCCTTCTTCTTATTCTTCTTTCTTTTATATATCATGAATGTTCGCAAGTTTGATCCCTCACCAAGTCACATCACACATATATTACCTTTTAGCGCTCTATTGGGAATCTTGGTTCAGTTGTTATACAGAGAATTTTTTCTGGTTAGTGATAACTCCCTAAAGAATCAGGATAAATGGTCAGGCTTCTTGTTGTCGCTGTTACTTTCTGATAACCTGGATATTCTTAGTACTTAAGTAGGCAAAGTTGTGCATTTTGTGCTTGCGCTAATTAGGTGGAGAAACAATTTAAGTTCCTTGGATCAGAGGGAGAAGACGCCCCGGATGCCATGTGTCTGAAAACACCATGTCTTCTTTCACCAGCATGCATAAGTTTATTTGTTCTTTTAGCTGAGATTACAATATACTTCGTGATTAAAATGCGATATACATAATTATATTTATTTAAGCATTACATTTCCTTGCAGAACGCGTAGGAGCAGAAGTGGTTGAATGTGCATGTGTTATTGAATTGCCCGAGCTAAAGGTAGGGTTCTTTCTTGTATCTCACAAAACAACAGTTTATATTATCCCACTTGCACACATAACTTTTGTATCTATGTGTTAAGCAACAATGAACACAATAATAGAAAAGCATTGTATGGATTTTTTTGTTGGTGGGGGATATGGGATCAACACGAACTAAACCATAAAGATGACGTCTAGATATGGGATCAACACAAACTAGACCTGTAAGGATGATGTCTTGACAACCTCTTCTCCTCGCTTCCCTCCCTTCCTCTCTCTTTCAACAGGAACTCAACCCTTTGTTTTTAAGGATTTGGTCTTTAGAAATTGTGTATGTTATAGATGATAAACTCTGCTTGCTGATATCTTTTATTTGGACCCAGGTTGCATTGCGCGAATCATTCCATATGTTGGTCGTAGTCTGCAATACTTGAGCTGCCTGAAACAAAGGGAGAAATGTCTTAGAGATTTTCTGACTTCTTTGATTTAGTTACAGCATTGCTGGACCTTGATTTATGTAGTTCCACCATAGACCTAATCAATTTTCTCTAAAAATCTGTATTAAAAACACTCCAAATTGTTATTATTATCTTATACTCCCTCCGTCCGGGAACAGTAGTGCGTTTTTTGACCAAAATTTTATCCCAAATTAGTAATTCATTTGGATCCCAATACTATTTTTATCATTCTCAATACTACTTTTACCATTCCTAGTATACTTTTATCATTCCCAATACTACTTTCACCATTCCTAATGCTACTTTTGTCATTCAAACTTCACCCCCTACAAACTCTTAATTCCCGTGTCCGGTCAAAAAATGACGAGTAAAACCGGACGGAGGGAGTACTTGTATGTTATGCTTATACTCTCTGATTCCAATCAGGACATTCTTCTGCATGATTTGTGCTCAGGCAAACACTCCTCCCTCTCATGTTGACTCTCAATTTAATATTCTTGTGAAATTTCCTCTCAAGGGAACCCACCCGCCACACCCTTTACTCCCCCAAAAAGAGAGTACATAAAACAAACACACCCACACACACCCACACACACTGAAGGAAGAAAACTCTCTCTCTCTCTCTCTCTCTCTCTCTCTCACACACACACACACACAGAGGGGGGGGGGGGGGGAGGGAATGCAAAAGTATAACATTAAATTGGATAATGCAAACTTAAAGTGTTAAAGTATAACACTGAATTGGGAATGTTCGCTAGCTGCTTACCTGTTTAGCCCATGCATGGTCAATGGTATTCTGACATACATATAGTAAAGAAATTCCCTGGCCTTGCTGAAAATTATTAATACATAATAGTATCTATCCACTGATAATTGGTGGTGAGGATTGCTGATGTATGTGGCCTGCACCATGAATTTAGTTGTCCTGTTTCAGGAATTCGGGCACTTTACATCTACTTGTTGCATAGTCAAGAAGCCTTTGAACACTCTTAGTCACCTGTTGCATAGGATGATATCTATCGGATTGAACAAGGTTCTCAGTTATGGTTGAGCTTGATTATAGCTATGAGCTAGAGAAAGATTTAGGTAGATCAGAGAGGTTGAAATTATTATTGTTTGTGTTAGTTTTGCTCTTGTTTTCCAATTATTTTTTATTTTTTATTTATTTTCAAAAGACATAAACTATTTTATAGTTGAAGTCACATATATTTTTTTTTTCATTTTCTATCTTCTTCATTGATTCCCCTTATATTTTCTATAAACTATCTCAACATTGAGAATCTTGTATCAGAACATACTTATTTAGTTGTGAAACATACATTGAATCATGAATTCCTATGTTTTTCCTTTACATTTGCAAATGAAACTTATGGGTTTAGAGAACTTTCAAAAAGGGCAAAAAAATTCCCTGTATTCTTTTCATCAGGATTATCATTCCGATAATGTCAATTCCTTGGAAACTCACATTTGTGTGCTAAGTTCATCCCTGGTTGTTCCCTGCTGGGCCAAGCACATAACTAGGAAAACTTTGTATATTGTACCTTTGAGGAGTTCACCAATGCCCAAAAGATGGTTCTAGGAATATCTGTTATAATATGATTCATTCTCCAAAGCATGAGTAAATGTAAAGATGGGGGACAAAGCTTCCAATGCCATAGATTTTTGGCATGTGTAAATACAGGTGCAAGAAATTTTCTCAATGTTATAAACATGAATGGCTTTTATCACGATCTCTTGAGAAAATAATGACTCATTCTCCAATGCAACAGATCTTAACAATTTTAATCGCAATATGACTCACTTTCTCTAAAGCAACACATTAAACAATTTCATTGGCAATTTAATAATCTGATAGAACTTTAATATTTGTTTTAAGGCTCGAGGTTGTAGGGCTAACATGAGACCAAATTGAATCTGAAATTCTAGAACCCCAAAGGTGTTGAGTTATAATAATAGAAATTATGAAATATCATGTAATTTGTGTGTGAAAGATGTATATATCCCAAGCTGTTGATTCCTGCTCATTACTCTTATATATAAAAGATATTAACTCATGCATTGTCGTGGATAGCAATTTGAGGTCTACTAGTAGTGTTTTCCTGGAAACGCCTTCGTCTTTTTTCCCATGATTATCATCTCTTGACTTTGATTTTTTCCTATCATCTTTGTACTACTATTCATCCAAGCCAACACAAGTGCTTACTCATGCAGGGCCGTGAGAGATTAGGGGACAGACCACTCTTCGTCCTTGTAGAAGCTGCTTGACGTGATTGCCTTCACGCTATGGGGAGTTTGCAGCTGCATTTGCCTTGCAGGCTGTGATTACTGTGATAACATAATATATAAACCAAGCATTCTTATCTTATAATGCTTTTTGTTTGCATCAAGAACATGAAGGTAGCCTCTCACTGCTCGAATGTTATTTAGGTCCCTGCAATTGACATCAACTTCATTCGTTTATTGTGAGGGCAGCATGGTGGTGTAGTCACACTTGTGTGATGTTTGACAGCTTAATATTTGTATTTATGTATTTCTCTCATGGGTAAGCAGTGCATGCCATGTCTTATAGAGATGAGGCAGCAATGCTAATTGCGTAGTTCAATTACTTGAAGAGAACATTATGTGAACTTGGTAACATTTACATCTTTATGATCCTTATTTGAGTAAGACTCACAATCAGTACAAGTGAGAAAATCTGGGTTAGTTCCAAAAGGGTGATTGTGCTGGTTTAATGTATGAAATTTGTATTTAGTTTGTTGCCATTTGTATATCATTATGTAGATAGACAAACTATTGACTTGATCCCACTAGCAATTTTTTCCTGTTTGATTACTGTTGGCAAGGTTTATGGAAGAACCATGGTGGTGCATGGATTCATTTTTGAATGTGGACGTAGGTTGATAATTATGGTCAGACTTCAAATTTTGCAATGTAGGGTGATGTAAATATGGTAGGCTGTTGAACAAAGATGTAGAAGTTTGTTCAAATCTGGTAGATATTTGAAATGTACGACTTCAATTGTAACGTTCTAACAGTCTTACGTGGGATGTTAAATGTCTTATCTATTCATTATTTACTATGTTTGCTCCTATATCAACGTGCAAAGGTTTTTATGGATTATGTAGGAAAAGATTGAATTTTGGGGTATGTAAGAAAAAACAAATAATAATAATAATAATTGAAAGAGGATATTAAGATGACAGTACGTAAACCACAGAAATGGATCAGAGTAACCATCATACCTCATCATCTTTGTAACGCCCCAGTTCCGCAGGTACGGGGACGTTATGGCGACGTACATACGCGAGGTGAAGACACACTCACGAGTACGTGCAGCCTCAGTACAGGACATAGCCTCCGTATAGACAAGAGTTCCAGCAAGAAATAAGTACAAGAATACCTGCAGAAAGAGGTGAGTGATCATAACATATAGGAAAACTGGGAGAAATACGATAACAGAAATAAAACACAACGATACCTATAAATGATCTCGATGAAGAGTCTCCTCTGCGATCCAAGGCACTATCTGATGATATGGTAAATCAGATCTCCAACCTGGGCACGCAAACCTAGGGTCGTCAGAAAGCGACCTAGTGAGTGGTAAAATGAAGGAGACGGTAATAGATACAATAGTAATACAAGCACGATAATAATATAGAATACATAATGTGGGACTAGTGATATCATATAATAAGGATATAATAAGCAGTAGAAATATATAAACCTGTAAGCAGTAAAAATATACAAGTAGGTCATCTTTTAATACAATCACTACTTAGCCGGTTATCATCAGGTCAGGTCTATGGTCGTATCCAGTTTATATCATAACTAATGTCGACTAGTGGTGACGTGATAGAAATGAACATGCAGGTGAGCAGATGCAATAGGAACATGCAGGTGAGTATAAGCACTATAATCACAATACTGTGTTATGCATCTACAGTAATGATGTCTTCAAGGTATACAGAAAACAGAATAGATGCAATGCAGAACATGCGTAGTATGCCACCACAGAAAGAGTAACATGTACCAGGTAAAGTAACAATGGGTTACATATAACATGTAGCGAATCAAGCATCAGGAACAGTAACAAGTACAACTAAACAATCGTATACATGTATCAGGCAAGTCATGTTATTTATACAATAGTAGCAATCAGTACCACCTGGTATTTTAATCAATCTCTTCCAGTGTCCCATACCACTGGCAGTTCATACTGGAGCCCGCACTCCAGTCGAACCCATCCGGACATGGCCTACGGGTACCATTATGCAAACGAGAGAGTGACCAAATAACAAGTGTTCCCGACGTCACTATTGTGTATACTGTTTTCTTATGTAATTGGAAACCCATGGTCGAAAAGCTCTTATCGGGTGGGTGTATCCCGTGCATACCCGGGACAACGGCCTTACCAGATCCCTGGTTGCTGAGACCAGGGCCAGCCCGCTAGGGCTGTAACATGTAACGGGAATCTCAATGAGCTAAAACAATAACGGGAGCTCATGAGTAACAGATGGTAGCCAACACTACCCCGTCCCCTGCAGTGGGACAAACAATATGAATCCAGTACATCCACCCAATATGACCTAATCAACCGTCAAGTCTCCCCCATCCCCAAGTTATCTTTATGATCTGATCTGTCAAGTATACAAGGTAACAAGAACAAATACAGTACATGATACGGTAACATGTTAACTGGACCTGAGCTCTGGTGATAGCATAGAACAATATAACGGGAAACGGGAACAATATAATGGGAAACAATATAACGGGAAACGGGAACAATAGATGTGGGATTCCACATATCGCATATCAACAGCTCTCATGTCCAGTAACAAGAATATCCATATCAGTAACAGGAAACAAACATATAACATGGATACGGTAACACGTCCCAATATCAGTAACGGGAAACAATCATATAACATGAATACAGTAACATGGAACATGTAGTGCATGTGTAACAGGGATATGGAAACATGACATGCAGGTGTAACAGTGATATGTAATCATGATATAACTGTAACAATAATATGAAATGCGGTAGTCCATGCTTTGGTCTCTCCGTGTACCAGTGGAATGTATATGTGTAGCAATAATCCGTGTAATGTCTATGTACTAACAGTGATCAGTGTATACTATAATAATTAGCCCCACCCCACCAGCACCGCCGGTCTGGCCAGCCTCCGGCGCCGCCGGCCTGGCCTGCCGGCCTCCGGCGTGCCGCCGGCCTCCCCTGCTGGCGATCTGCAGAGAGAGAGAGGGAAAAATATGGAGAGAAGGAGAGAGAAATGAAGAGAGAGAGGGTTGGGAGAGAGAGTTTGGGAGAGTGAGAGAGAGAATAGAGGAGAGAGAGAGGGGAGAGAATTTTATAAAGGGGGATAGTCGGTGGAAAGAGGCGGTGGAGGAATTCGCTGGAAGAAGGAAAGAAAAGAAAAGAAAAGAAAAGAAAAGAAGATTTAAAAATTAATATTTTATTATTATTAAAGTGGCCCGATATTCGACCAGCTCCGAACGGTGCCCAAAAAGATATTATCCTGAGACGTAAGATGAAGACGGTTTGCAGAAACTCGATTCAGTTTGTAAATTAAAAATCCCGGAGTGTCTCGCCGATACGGGCAACACCGGTTTGACCGGATTTTCGATAAATTCAGAAAAATGCCAAAAAATACCCTAACGTAGATAACACGATTCTAAGATGCATGGTGAAAGCGGATTCTAAAAATTCTACTCCATTTGTGAACGAAAAATCGTAGAGCCGATTATCGGTATCGGTCGACACCGACTACGGAGATTTTCCAAAATAATGCAGAAAAATTCCAGAAAATCCTAAAAAATCTAAAATATTAGAAAATAATTTTTGAAACTGAAATCAGCTCAATCGGACTACCACGGAGGTCAAATCAAGTTTGAACGTCGTATCGCGTACTGATACGGTGATACGTACACCGGGAAGCAGGGGTTACAATCTTACTCCCGTGTGTTTTTCAATTATTTAGAAGAGAACCAACGAGAGAAGTCTATATATGAGAAATTTTTGTAATGCTCAAAACAAGTCCTAATGCTAAATGAGAAGCAATGTGGACATTTATTCCCTCTCCAGTGTGGTCCTGGTCAGGTCCCAGTTTTGCTCCTTTGAGGTTGCTGGTGAATCCTTTCGATAGTTGAGTTAATTAGCCAAAAAATATATATATGCTAAATGAAAAGGGGAGATTTCGTTTCAACCACTTAAGTCAAATCGTAAATAAAAAAAAAACTCGCTAGCATAATTTTATTCGCTTCAATAACTTCTTTTTTTTTAAAGTACGAATGTGCGTCCACGTGTCAAGCACTGAAACGCTTATTAGCGACGAAAGACGAAAATGCTCATAAGTAATCGCTTCAAAAAATGCGCACCGTTTTGAAAATAGCCCTATTTCTGAGGACTGTGACATGGTCACAGTCGTCAAAAAATGATCGCAGTATAAAGGACTGCGACTATGATCGCAGTTCTCACAAAAATGCCTTATTTCTGAGGATTGCGATTATGACCGTAATCCTCACAAAATGATCGCAGCCTTATTTCTGAGCACTGCGATCATAATCGCATTCCTCATAAAATGCACTATTTATTATAGTGCACTGCAACCATGATTACAGTCCTAAAAAAAATGTCATGTTTCTGAGTTTATAGGATTACGATCATAATTGTAGTCCTCTTTATTAGGATTGCGATCACGATCGCAGTATTAACAAAAATATCATATATTTGAATCTTTATGAGGACTGCGACTATGATCGCAGTTCTAAAAGAGGACTGCGACCGCACAAAATGTCCCTTCTTTGAGTTTTTGTGAGGACTGTGATCATGGTCGTACTCCTCTTTATTAGAACTGCGACCATGATCGCAGTCCTCACAGAATGCGTTATTTATGAGTTAGTTCTCATAAAGGACTGCGATCATGAGTCACAATCCTCATATCAGCAGACCTATCATCAGCAGACCCCGTCCACTGACATCGAATGATCCCTAATACTTTTCAGATCTAAATACAAACAAAATTCATCGTGAGCACGAACAAACGAAATCTGCAAAAGGTTAATCAAAAAAAAATTCCAGGGGCTCCGGCCCCGACCTCGGGAGGGGGACTCCCTGCCCCTTCTAACCCCGATGGCCGTGAATAACTCTACGTCGGAATCAAGGTGAGGGGAGAGCAACCTCATAGGTGATGGTGAAGGGTAAAAGAGAAAATAAAAATATATAAAGAAGTGATGGTTGGGAAGAATCCGTTTATGCTGACGTGAATGAGGTCATAGCGAATAAAATTATGAGGCTGAGTTTTTCTCTAATTATGAAGCGAAGTATGTGGTTGTAGTAAAAATTTCCAAATGATAAGGTGTAATACCCCGTTCCCGGAATACGTACTTAGTTTCGTATTCTGATTTTTGATCGTATTTTTTTTCGAATTGTTTCCTGTATTTATTCTGTGTCATGAATTCTTTACACGATTATTTTATATTAGATTTGGATTCGTGGACTCGGAGTCAGCGCTAGTCTGAGCCGAGGGCCCGATCATAGTATATTCTTCGATTTGGTATTTCTGACGTGTAGAATTGACCGATTTTAGTTTTAAATGTTATTTTCCAATATATTAGACTTTCTGTGATTTTCTGGATTTTCCTCGGATTAAATGAATTTCTTCAAAACCGGTGTCAGCCAGTGCCGCTGACCGATTCCCGGATTTTTATTCCCAAACTGTTTGGAATTTCATGATAGTCCTTTAGACTTTATTGTTTAGAATCATATTCCTTACTTATATACTTTTTCTAAAGATTTTATGAATTTGTGGATTTTCCGCCGGAGTCGGTAGAAGACTGATTCCAGTATTTTTAATTCTCAAACAGTTTAGAATTTCATGAGGGTTCTTTAGACTTTATTTCTCGGAATCATATTTTCTGTCTATATTCTTTTTCTGAGGATTTTACGATTTTATGGAATTCCTTTCGGAGTCGGTAAATCTTAGATTCCGGGATTTTTAACTTTAAAACTATACAGTATTTCTTCGAACGGATTTCACTATTGATCTTTATATATTATTCTTGATTTTTGGGTAAATTTTCAGATCATTCAGAGATACTTGAATTTCGGGCATTTTTCCAATTTTTGCATAATTCTATTTTCCACCTTGTCTTGCCACCTCATTTCCCACTCAATCTCCCACCTAACCCCACTAACCCTCTCTCCTCCCCATGGCCGGCCAAGTGGCATGGAGGGTGACACCTCATGCTTTCCCTTTTACACCAAACCCCCTCCTTTCTATACAATTCCCACCTCCTTTACAAATTCCAAAACCCATATAAACAAATCCTTTGCATTTCATTTCATTTTTCTTCACTTCTCCAAAGAAGTTGTCTTCACCAAAGCTCTCCAAAATCCCCTTTCTCCTCCACACAAACCCTAGCTTCAAGAAACCCTAATCCCTCCACCTCCAACTTCAAGAATTCATCTAGGGCCTCACAAGGACTTCCTCTTCAACCTCCAACTTCCAAGGCAACACAAGGAGGAGCTTCTCCATCTCAAGCTTCAACAACCACTCATGGATTGAAGCCACCATCTTCTTCTTGGGTCAAGCTCCAATTGAACCCCTCCATGTGAGTTTCTTACTCACCAAGACCTATTTAACACCCCACATGCTAGTGATTGAGATCCATGTACACTTGTAGATAAAAATCACATTTTTAGGGCATTACAACACAAATCCAACTCTCCCATGTGAATATATTAATCACCATAGCTATTCTCTGTTTTAGTGTGCTTGTATTGGTAGATCAGGTCACCTTATACCATAAAAATCCTACCTTTAAGTTATTAGAACAACCCCCATAAAAATCTGATTTTTCTGCCCTAATAATACAATCTGTTAAAGTCTGTTCAAAACTGAAACCAGAATCTTGGGGTTCCTTTCGTAAGGATATTCAATAAGGAATAGGTCATGTAATATACCGTTAGAAAGCTAATCGAGTCTACTTTCCAACGGTTCATACCATGTCATCATCGGATACCTGTAGCTTAAGCTATGACTGAAACATTGAAGGTTGGTCAAAACTGTCCTGCTGCAGAATTCAGCACAGCTGATAGGTTTTTGAAATTCTGGAGCAGTTTGGTTAATCAAAACCTATCATGTAATAGGTCATTGGAAAGGTAGTGGAGTCTAGTTTCTAATAAATCTTTCCTCGTTCTATTCCTATACGTAGAATGAAAGTTACCATAAAAACTCCGTTGGTTACACCACTTACACTCCATGATTGTTATCATGTATCCCCATGTTAGGACTTGTTGATTGATGCTTATACCTCCACCTTATCATGCCTATGTATGGCCATTGCAATTACTTGTTTTATACTTGTATGTGCACCTTGTACTTAATGACCTATTAATTGAAGTACTACACCTCTAATCACTTCATACTCGATGTTTATGTATTGCCGCATAACTACTCGCTTTATTTCTATACTTATAACTTTTCCGTAATGTTCTTGTCTCTTAGTTTGTATCATGCATGACCATTGCCATTACTTGTTTTATTCTTGTACATGCACCTTGTCGGGTTATTATTACTACTTCCCTATTCCATAACATGCGTGGCAGACCCTTCGAGGTCGTTGAACCCTAAGTTGTTCTATGTTTCCACTTGCCTTGCTCACCTCGCCACTTATACTTCATGTATGGTTATCATGTATCCACCTGTTAGGACTTGTAATTTGATACCTATATCTCCATCGTATCATGCTTATGTATGGACATTGAAATTGCTTGTCTCATTCTTATATCTTGGTGCTTTGCTGTGTTATTATAGTTTCCTTACCCTATAACATGCGTGGCAGACCCTTCGAGGTCGTTGAACCTAAGTTGTATCTATGTTTCCTTATGCCTTACTTTAACACAGCCTTGTCATGTATCTATTTACTTTTAACAAGATGTATATCACACAACACCTTATATGTGATCACTTGACCCACTGGCATGCTACCCCCCTTGTTAGACCCTATTGTTATATTATGATTGACCCGGTCAACTATTTATTCATGGTTATGTTTTATGGCTTGCTATACATCACCACCTTGTCATGCTATCACCTAAACCAAGCATGATGTACTTGACTTGTGATTGTCATCTTTACGGGAACCTTGACTTGTTATACTGTATCATGATCAGTGACCTGTATTCCTGCTTTATATGCAGTGACCTGACTATATAGTACTTATGTACTCCTGATTCCTGATCATGACCTATTCTTGTTATTTCCCGTAAAGTGATATATCTTAATAAGCTACAACTAAATGGGTATGGGAGGAAGTGATGGATGCCGGAATGATATCTTGCTTATAGCTTGGGAATATGTTACCTGATTACTTCTACGTACCTCTATAAGTGGAGATAAATATCTTGCTTATAGCTTGGGAATATGATACATGATTACTTCTACGTACCTCTATAAGTATAGATGATATCTTGCTTATAGCCTGGGAATATGTTACATGATTGCTTCTACGTACCTCTATAAGAAGAGATATCAGTTCTCCATCCACTTCCGATAACAAACCTCGAATAGCTTATATATGGATGTATGTGAGTTGGGATCGATACCGAGACACATACCTAGATATATGGGTTAAGCGAGTAATAATAATAAGTGTTCCTGTTACTTTTGTATGCACTTGGATTACGATAATGTGAGACGAAGTATATATATGAGGGTTTCCTTGTTTGGATTATTCCTTCGATGTACTAGTCTCATGGAGTCGTAATCTGAAACCATACAACTACTTGTGCATTAATGTTTCCCTTATGTGTACCTGTTATGGTTCCTATCATGATACCTGTTAGGTTATGATTCCAGTGATGATTCCGGTTACTTGGTTTTTGTCTTTCTCACTGTGATGCACGTCTTTCTTGTTATGCATTCTCGTTATGATTATTGTATGATTTGCAACTCTGATTCTATATGCTTGGGATTGCTGTGGTATGAGACAAGGGTATATTTATGAGGGTTTCCTTGTTTGGATTATTCCTCGACGTACTAGTCTCATAGGACAGTAACTTAAGCATATACAATCACTTTTGCTCGTAGTTAGCATTGCATTGGTTTTCCCCGTTTCGTGATTATTATATTATACCACCCTTATATTCTATACTTGTGCTCTGACCCCTTCTCATGTCTCTTAGCCACTTGGCTTGCAGTTCATTGATTATTATAGGTCTTGACCCTTTGGATTTGCACATTCAGGTTCTGTAGCTAGATCAGAGTGGAGCTGTCCACCGTGGTTCGAGCTCTTCTTGCGAGCGACCATCCTAGCTTCAGCCCCTTGTGCCTGATTTCTTTTGACTCACAGGATCTCCATCCTGCTAGTAAGCCTTTTGTACTCTTGATGTATATTTTACTTTTGGACTAGGTTGTGATGACTGATACATGTATAATGTAATGTTTATCATATACTGTGATGACTTTGTATTGTACTTTATGTTGGCATATATGTGTGTATACCATGCTTTGCGTTGCACTCTGATCCTTTCTTGTTGTACTTTTGCTTAGCGTATATACGTGGGGGCCTTTCCTGACCTACGTATGTACGTTGCGGTGACGTCCCCGTATCTGCAGAATCGGGGCGTTACAGGTTGGTATCAGAGCCTAGGTTCAGCTTAGGCTCTTACCTCCATAGTACAAACAAGTAGCAAATTCTAGTAATTTGCGGATGCCAACGTCAATGTACAAAGTCATCTAGTCCTTCTTGATTTATCTAGTTCTCCTTGATTCCATCCTTCATTATCCTGAAATCCTTTCATTGTCTCAATTTCCAGTTATCCTTTATCGTCTCGGTATGGATAAGCGGTCGGGTCGTCGTGACTCTGGGCAAGTATCAGATGTTGCCCGTGAGGTAGAACGGCTGTTGGTGCAGAACGAGTCGATTAATGAGGCTTTGATGTCGATGAAGAGGACGGTGCAGTTGATGAATGAAGTGAATGAAGGAAGTACGACCAGGACATTTTAAGAGGGATTGCTGGAAGGCCAAGAGATTGTGTTTAAGGTGTGGGTCAGGGAGACATATGATAAGGGATTGCCCGCACCGAAAGGTTGGATATGTGGGACCAGCTAGACCGGTTCGTCCAGCCCCAGCTTTTCCAGCCCCGCCACCAAGGAGGAATCCAGAACCTGTTCCACCCCAACCGAGTGACCAACAGCAGAGGGGAGTGGAAACTGGAGCAGATCAGAGTAGAGCTGAGGCATCAGGCAGTGCAGCAAAGCGTGTAGACCAGTGTCCGGATCCAGAACCTTAGGGATGGCATGGTAACCACTACCCCCATCCCTTGTATTTGAGTTGGTTATCATTCTGCATACATTCCCTTGTCATTCTATCATTGTTAATTCTGGTCCTTCTCGTATTTATCTTCTTCCCTGTTTTGATTTTATGATGCCTTCATTCGTGCCTTCGTCCCTTTTGTGTTCAATCTACCCCTTACGAAATTGCGAGGACGCAATTTTTGTAAGGTGGGTAGATTGTAATACCCCGTTCCCGGAATACGTACTTAGTTTCGTATTCTGATTTTTGATCGTATTTTTTTTCGAATTGTTTCCTGTATTTATTCTGTGTCATGAATTCTTTACACGATTATTTTATATTAGATTTGGATTCGTGGACTCGGAGTCAGCGCTAGTCTGAGCCGAGGGCCCGATCATAGTATATTCTTCGATTTGGTATTTCTGACGTGTAGAATTGACCGATTTTAGTTTAAATGTTATTTTCCAATATATTAGACTTTCTGTGATTTTCTGGATTTTCCTCGGATTAAATTGAATTTCTTCAAAACCGGTGTCAGCCAGTGCCGCTGACGATTCCCGGATTTTTATTTCCCAAACTGTTTGGAATTTCATGATAGTCCTTTAGACTTTATTGTTTAGAATCATATTCCTTACTTATATACTTTTTCTAAAGATTTTATGAATTTGTGGATTTTCCGCCGGAGTCGGTAGAAGACTGATTCCAGTATTTTTAATTCTCAAACAGTTTAGAATTTCATGAGGGTTCTTTAGACTTTATTTCTCGGAATCATATTTTCTGTCTATATTCTTTTTCTGAGGATTTTACGATTTTATGGAATTCCTTTCGGAGTCGGTAAATCTTAGATTCCGGGATTTTTAACTTTAAAACTATACAGTATTTCTTCGAACGGATTTCACTATTGATCTTTATATATTATTCTGATTTTGGGTAAATTTTCAGATCATTCAGAGATACTTGAATTTCGGGCATTTTTCCAATTTTTGCATAATTCTATTTTCCACCTTGTCTTGCCACCTCATTTCCCACTCAATCTCCCACCTAACCCCACTAACCCTCTCTCCTCCCATGGCCGGCCAAGTGGCATGGAGGGTGACACCTCATGCTTTCCCTTTTACACCAAACCCCCTCCTTTCTATACAATTCCCACCTCCTTTACAAATTCCAAAACCCATATAAACAAATCCTTTGCATTTCATTTCATTTTTCTTCACTTCTCCAAAGAAGTTGTCTTCACCAAAGCTCTCCAAAATCCCCTTTCTCCTCCACACAAACCCTAGCTTCAAGAAACCCTAATCCCTCCACCTCCAACTTCAAGAATTCATCTAGGGCCTCACAAGGACTTCCTCTTCAACCTCCAACTTCCAAGGCAACACAAGGAGGAGCTTCTCCATCTCAAGCTTCAACAACCACTCATGGATTGAAGCCACCATCTTCTTCTTGGGTCAAGCTCCAATTGAACCCCTCCATGTGAGTTTCTTACTCACCAAGACCTATTAACACCCCACATGCTAGTGATTGAGATCCATGTACACTTGTAGATAAAAATCACATTTTTAGGGCATTACAACACAAATCCAACTCTCCATGTGAATATATTAATCACCATAGCTATTCTCTGTTTTAGTGTGCTTGTATTGGTAGATCAGGTCACCTTATACCATAAAAATCCTACCTTTAAGTTATTAGAACAACCCCCATAAAAATCTGATTTTTCTGCCCTAATAATACAATCTGTTAAAGTCTGTTCAAAACTGAAACCAGAATCTTGGGGTTCCTTTCGTAAGGATATTCAATAAGGAATAGGTCATGTAATATACCGTTAGAAAGCTAATCGAGTCTACTTTCCAACGGTTCATACCATGTCATCATCGGATACCTGTAGCTTAAGCTATGACTGAAACATTGAAGGTTGGTCAAAACTGTCCTGCTGCAGAATTCAGCACAGCTGATAGGTTTTTGAAATTCTGGAGCAGTTTGGTTAATCAAAACCTATCATGTAATAGGTCATTGGAAAGGTAGTGGAGTCTAGTTTCTAATAAATCTTTCCTCGTTCTATTCCTATACGTAGAATGAAAGTTACCATAAAAACTCCGTTGGTTACACCACTTACACTCCATGATTGTTATCATGTATCCCATGTTAGGACTTGTTGATTGATGCTTATACCTCCACCTTATCATGCCTATGTATGGCCATTGCAATTACTTGTTTTATACTTGTATGTGCACCTTGTACTTAATGACCTATTAATTGAAGTACTACACCTCTAATCACTTCATACTCGATGTTTATGTATTGCCGCATAACTACTCGCTTTATTTCTATACTTATAACTTTTCCGTAATGTTCTTGTCTCTTAGTTTGTATCATGCATGACCATTGCCATTACTTGTTTTATTCTGTACATGCACCTTGTCGGGTTATTATTACTACTTCCCTATTCCATAACATGCGTGGCAGACCCTTCGAGGTCGTTGAACCCTAAGTTGTTCTATGTTTCCACTTGCCTTGCTCACCTCGCCACTTATACTTCATGTATGGTTATCATGTATCCACCTGTTAGGACTTGTAATTTGATACCTATATCTCCATCGTATCATGCTTATGTATGGACATTGAAATTTGCTTGTCTCATTCTTATATCTTGGTGCTTTGCTGTGTTATTATAGTTTCCTTACCCTATAACATGCGTGGCAGACCCTTCGAGGTCGTTGAACCCTAAGTTGTATCTATGTTTCCTTATGCCTTACTTTAACACAGCCTTGTCATGTATCTATTTACTTTAACAAGATGTATATCACACAACACCTTATATGTGATCACTTGACCCACTGGCATGCTACCCCCCTTGTTAGACCCTATTGTTATATTATGATTGACCCGGTCAACTATTTATTCATGGTTATGTTTTATGGCTTGCTATACATCACCACCTTGTCATGCTATCACCTAAACCAAGCATGATGTACTTGACTTGTGATTGTCATCTTTACGGGAACCTTGACTTGTTATACTGTATCATGATCAGTGACCTGTATTCCTGCTTTATATGCAGTGACCTGACTATATAGTACTTATGTACTCCTGATTCCTGATCATGACCTATTCTTGTTATTTCCCGTAAAGTGATATATCTTAATAAGCTACAACTTAAATGGGTATGGGAGGAAGTGATGGATGCCGGAATGATATCTTGCTTATAGCTTGGGAATATGTTACCTGATTACTTCTACGTACCTCTATAAGTGGAGATAAATATCTTGCTTATAGCTTGGGAATATGATACATGATTACTTCTACGTACCTCTATAAGTATAGATGATATCTTGCTTATAGCCTGGGAATATGTTACATGATTGCTTCTACGTACCTCTATAAGAAGAGATATCAGTTCTCCATCCACTTCCGATAACAAACCTCGAATAGCTTATATATGGATGTATGTGAGTTGGGATCGATACCGAGACACATACCTAGATATATGGGTTAAGCGAGTAATAATAATAAGTGTTCCTGTTACTTTTGTATGCACTTGGATTACGATAATGTGAGACGAAGGTATATATATGAGGGTTTCCTTGTTTGGATTATTCCTTCGATGTACTAGTCTCATGGAGTCGTAATCTGAAACCATACAACTACTTGTGCATTAATGTTTCCCTTATGTGTACCTGTTATGGTTCCTATCATGATACCTGTTAGGTTATGATTCCAGTGATGATTCCGGTTACTTGGTTTTTGTCTTTCTCACTGTGATGCACGTCTTTCTTGTTATGCATTCTCGTTATGATTATTGTATGATTTGCAACTCTGATTCTATATGCTTGGGATTGCTGTGGTATGAGACAAGGGTATATTTATGAGGGTTTCCTTGTTTGGATTATTCCTTCGACGTACTAGTCTCATAGGACAGTAACTTAAGCATATACAATCACTTTTGCTCGTAGTTAGCATTGCATTGGTTTTCCCCGTTTCGTGATTATTATATTATACCACCCTTATATTCTATACTTGTGCTCTGACCCCTTCTCATGTCTCTTAGCCACTTGGCTTGCAGTTCATTGATTATTATAGGTCTTGACCCTTTGGATTTGCACATTCAGGTTCTGTAGCTAGATCAGAGTGGAGCTGTCCACCGTGGTTCGAGCTCTTCTTGCGAGCGACCATCCTAGCTTCAGCCCCTTGTGCCTGATTTCTTTTGACTCACAGGATCTCCATCCTGCTAGTAAGCCTTTTGTACTCTTGATGTATATTTTACTTTTGGACTAGGTTGTGATGACTGATACATGTATAATGTAATGTTTATCATATACTGTGATGACTTTGTATTGTACTTTATGTTGGCATATATGTGTGTATACCATGCTTTGCGTTGCACTCTGATCCTTTCTTGTTGTACTTTTGCTTAGCGTATATACGTGGGGGCCTTTCCTGACCTACGTATGTACGTTGCGGTGACGTCCCCGTATCTGCAGAATCGGGGCGTTACATAAGGGGAAAGAAGAGAGTGGCTGGGCAACTGTAACGATCCGAAAGTCCACGTATCAGCGGCAGTCTAGTTGTGGACTTTATAATCGTTATAATGTGATGCATAACTCAGGCAGATATACAAATATATAACACAAGCAGAAATATGTAACACAATTATATATAGCAGGAAGCAAAGACATGTTTATTTGACCTGAAACATAAAGAGACTACAAAATCGTATAGAATAGAAATCTCACTTGGGGAATAAAGTCCAGTGTCAATCTACAAGGAAGTCCCATCACTGAGATATAAAGTTTGAGTCTCTAATACATGAAATAGAATTGGCCTCGGTCTCAAATAATAATACAAAGAGACACAACTAAAGGAGTATAATATATACAATGTATAAAGAGATACAATTGAATC
This sequence comes from Agave tequilana, assembly GCA_038442645.1. Taxonomy (NCBI): domain Eukaryota; kingdom Viridiplantae; phylum Streptophyta; class Magnoliopsida; order Asparagales; family Asparagaceae; genus Agave; species Agave tequilana. The sequence goes on from JAVJIF010017336.1 coordinate 103,183, forward strand.
AAATACATACATCACTGATGAAGTCCCAAAGGTGGAGCAACTCTGAAGTGATACTAGAAGAGGTCCTCTCTCTGAGTAAATCGCAACTGATACGCCTCTCTGAATGTCTTGCCCAAAACCTGAAAGGGGGAGGGGAAAACCCCGACGTCAACGCGCAAGTAAGTCAAAACTCAAAGGTTGCCTCCCACCATGAGTCCGAAGCCGGCTCATAAAGATAGGGGAGACAAACCAAAAACTAACGGAGATGGTAAAGTATAAACATGCAATACTAGTCAGTAAAGTAGAAATGAGAAAAAGCTTAAAGCAAATAATAACATGTCCATGCATGTCCGTGCACATCCGTGCACATCATGCATGCACGACCAAATTTGAACGATACCTAAAGTATCATTCCCACATAATAAACAAAAAACATACTACTGGTCATATCAGGCTTGCCTCAACGGCATCAAGGAGCCTCTGCTTGAATCACTGCTAAGTATTTTTCTTAGTATGCGTACACCACTTCAGTCTGACGAAACCAAGAACCTTTAGCTTTATCACTTGCCTCATTAGGAGACGATCGAAAATAAATATAATTAAAGTCCTAGAATTCAGTACACAAGTCTAGTAAAGGAAAACTCTATCCATAGATATACTATAGATATCTAACATGGGTACTAACTATGCATGTCACTATACGTGCCCAATACTACTCACACTGACTATCACCAAAACAAGATATGCACACTACATGTGTCGAATACACGTGCACACCACATAAGTCTAGGTCACGACTAAACTATACAGTCCTAAAACACAACTAAACTATACATGTTTAGTACATAGGTACAACTCAAGTCTAGCACACGACCGAATAATATAGTTTAGAACTCAGCTAAAACAAAACATAGCTGGTATACATATAAATCAATCATGTGTTTAAAACATAATCCAACCAATCACAGGTCTAACACTCTCTAACCAATACTCGCGTCCAGTATAGGGGTTAGACTACAAGTTCATAACTTATTCAAGTCTTGGCCAAAGATTAAATCACTTACCTATGATGTCTCAAGTTAACTGATATAGGTCACTACTCAGCCCTCTCACATGGTCTATTATAGACTAAGGACATTCACTCCCAGATAATTATCACAGTGTATATCAAACTACTAGGATAGGAGTGCACCGCCTAATCCGATCCAAACTAATCACAAAAGGTGATTTATAACTAATAAATGAGATGCAGGAACTATATAATGAAAAACAATGATAAAATAGTGCATGCGGCATGACACGCGATAAGTAACAATGATGCCACAATTATGTCAAATACTGGAAATATAAATAGCGTAACAAGAGACTTATCTCCCGACATAGCTGGCGTGCTATGCGACGTCGTTCCCAACGGCGATGCAACAATAAATAGCATAACAAGGGACTCACTCCTGGCATAGCTGGCGTGCTATGCGATGTAACCCCTAACGACGATGCAACTATAAATAGCGCAATGAGAGACTCACTCCTGGCATAACTGGCGTGGTATGCAACGTCGCCCCTAACGGTGATGCAACCATAAATAGCATAACAGGAGACTCACTCCCGGCATAGCTGGCGTGTTATGCGTCGTCACCCCAAACAGCGATGCAACCATAAATACATATAAGTCATAATTCGCAACACCCCATTCCATGAATGGCATCATTCGCAACATTCCCCTTTCACGAATGGTGAAACACATCCAATTATGCCAAACTACTCCCGAGCCATAATGAATGGGTAAACTAGTCGAGGTACCAATTGTACTCCCCTTCCTCTGTGAATTGGTAACTCCCTTCAACAATTCCCTCTTCATAATCAGTAATAACATCTCCAAATTGAAAGTAAATAGTGCAATATTTACATAATTTAAAATGTACGTGTCCATACGTGTATTCACATACATACATGCTCAATGCACGTTCAAGTCTTCGTGTCCATATACGTATCACAAATAACTACACATACATAATACACACTCAAATTCATATACATACTCATATAATTAATTTAACATGAACTAATCATTCAAACCCGTTCAAAACCTCAAGCTTAAGACCAGAGTAAAATGAGTACCACACATTTATTATTCTAATTAAACTCAATTTTGGTATATGTGTACTAACAACAAGGAGATAAACATATATAAATCCTACTAATTCTAAGCATGCCAACAAATTAAAAATCATATTTTTCATTATCACTTTTTTATATCTGATAAAAACCACATTTTTATTAATCTAGATCAATCCAAATTTTATCGTGGATACACTGGCTACTAGTAAATGAACATATATTTAACTTAGTCCAATCCAAGGATAAAAATCATATTTTTAAAGATATGCTTAACATAAACTTTTAGATCTAATAAAAATCATATTTTTACTAATCAAAACTGATGACTCTCTTAATGAACATGAACCCCTAATAATCTTAGCATGATCCAAACATTTTAACTTACATAAATCACATTTTTAGTACATATGTTACTGGATCTAATAAAAATCTCATTTTTATTAATCCAAACAAATCTAAATTCATACACAATCTTGATAAAGATTCTAGCATGAAGATTTACAAGTTGCAACAAGATCTAATATAAATAACATATTATAACATCATATCTAATACTTGGTTAATATAAAAATACGATTTTTATATATATCCTTACAACAAACACATGGCAAGAAGCGAGCTTGAGTAAGAGCTTGACTTGTTAGGCATAGAGGGATGGCGATGAAATGAGAACTTGAAGAGGGAGCCCATGGCTATCTTCTCCATCTTTTCCTTCTTCTTCTCCTCCTCCTCTCTTTTCTTTCTTCTTTCTTCTTTTTTTCCTCTTCTTTTCTTGTCTGGCCAACCAAATGAAGGTCAAGGAGGAGGGATAAGGGGTAGGAAAGAGGGAGGAAAGAGAGAGAAAAGAGGGAAGGGGAGATAGAAGACATTTCTTCTCTTGAAGAAGAGAAAACAAATTTGACTTCTTTCTCTTCCAAGTATATCATACAATTAATCATACTTAATTCATGCCACTTCGCATGGTGACTCATCATGTCATCTAATCATGAGGCCCCCTCAATATCAAATAAATAAAATAAAATAAATATTTAATTATTTAATTAAAACTGAAATAAATATAATATTATTTAAAAACTCAAAAATTTTCCAGGTGTTATATACACCCCACTCCAAAATTGCCCTGAACTAACAACCATGGCCCAAAGGGCCGTTTACACTCCGCTGGAGCCATTACTGTCGTTGTTAATTCCTGTGCTCACAACAGAGTAATTTTTCTTCATATAGTCAATCTTCTCACACCCAAAACACACATAAAAAAGATTCTAATAAACAAACATTTAATAAAAAGATTTACCTTTATTGTCTGCTTTCACACCTGGAGCCAAAAGTGTAACACCCGGATTAATTAAACCCCAAATTAATATCCTAATTTTGATTAATGAGATTATACAAAATATTGGAGGAGATATTTTTATTAATTTTGTGTGAAAATGAATTCTCGAAAACTCTGGTGAATTTTTTTTTAGTGAAATGAGATTAATAATTGAAAATATATGGGTAGGGTGTATACACAGGTATATATATGAGATTATGTAACACCCGGTAAAAATTAATCTTGATTAATTATCCTAATATCAGAATTCAAGGATTTATTATAACCGATTTGGTTAACCATTAGAGATTTGTTTATGTACATATTTTTGGTATGATTAATTAAAAGAGAAGAATAAATCCTAACTAAATTATATAACAAGGGAATGGGTATACTTAATGAATGAGATTGTGCATATATGTGTGTGGTGGGCTCCACCCCTTTAATTAAAAATTTTGATTATTTAATTGTTAATTAATTGCTTTTAGTATTTAATTAATTGTGATAATTAAGAAAAAGAGAGTTTAATTGATTAATTAAGATTTTATGTGGTATGTACGTGCTGTGCATAACGGTAAAACTGACGGAGTTAGCCCCTAGAGGAGGCAATGTGCAGCTTTTGATAGTGTAGAGGGTTTTGTGCCGCAACTCGAATAGTACATAGGGGTATTGCACAATTTACCTTTTAATATATTATACGGGTGCATGGTGTTCAAGTGTAGGAAAACATAACAGGATACTATCATACTAATCTTAATACCATCGGTTGCCCGTTATATTATTTATGTGATGTATTTTTTGTGTGATACTTGCATTATATGAAAGAAATATGTAGTTGTACAAAATTTTAGATGAGTATTACAGTTTCCTTGTGTTTGTATTCAATAAAAGTGAAAAAATAAAAAGAGAAGAGGCTTGTTGTACATGTTGAACAAATTGTTTGAGCTCAGATCTACTGATCCTTAATCGATTAGTGGTACTAAATCCTATCAGGCTCTACCTTATAGTTCCATTTTAAAGCTAATTAAAACCTAGATAACTGCAACCATTAAACTAGAGTGCAATTTTTAAGACTACTTGTAGGGGAGAGATGAGGAGTTTAGGAGGGAGAAATTAAGAAGCTGGAGAACCAGTTCATTTTGTATTCTAGTTCTTTTAAGTAAATTAAAGTATGACTATTAATTATAATTAATGGTTAAGATAGTCATCTCACATTTAACTTACTCAGTATTCAGTGTGCAACTATTTATAATTATGGGATGAGATTGAGTTTGATAATCAATCATATTATAGCTAAATTAGCCTACACTTCTTCTGAGAGTATTGGTGATAGTTTTTTTTTTTTTGAGATAAGTATTTGTGATAGTTAATAAAAAGATGAGTAAAGATAACCATCTTTCAAGGAAAATTGCACTTCCTTTTGCTATAAGGCTTCAGGTTTTTCTCTTAATAAAGAAAAAAGGAGGAAAAAAACAATCAGCAGATTAATTTTCATAGAATAAGACACTATATTTACTCTTTTTTTCTTTTGCAAATTTCACGAATTAAATGGTCATTTATTTCATGTTTGCAAAAAAGAAAAAAAAGAAATGTATAGTTTCCTTAATTAAATGACTATTGAAAAAAGGGCTTTTTGGATATAAGTCCCTAACAAATTTTATATTTGATATTAGTCCCTAACAAATTATTATTTCGATATTAATCCCAAACAGTATGAGACCCACTTGTTAAGAGTTCCTAACAAATTGTTATGTGGATATTAATCCCTAACAGTATGAGACTCACTTGTTAAGAGTCTTTAACAAATTGTTATTCAGATATTAATTCCTAACAATATGAGAACCACTTGTTAAGAGTCCTTACAGTTAACAATATAAGACACTTGTTAAGAGTCCCTAATTAAAATAAAAATGTGGGTTTTTAAAATACTAGTTCATAATAAATTTTATATTTTAATATCAGTTTTAAAAATTTTCAAATTAATAATTTCTCACTCATTTAGCTAGAGAGCATCCAGACATAAGACTCAAGAGGTGCTCTAGAATTGAGTGACATTCATTAAAAAAATGAAGGCATGATGTTGATAGAAGGGTATCTTTGTTTATTATTTAATTTTAGTTAGCTTTAACAGAATATTCTTAGTATTTGAAATGATTTTTAACCATAGGGACTTTTAACAAGTGGAGCTCATATTGTTAGAGACTAATACTCAAATAACAATCTGTTAAGAATTCTGAACAAGTGAGTCTCATATTGTTAGAAACTAATATCTAAATAATATCTTTTTAGGGACTCTTAACAAGTGAGTCTAATATTGTTAGGAAATTTGTTAGAGACTAATATTAAAATATAAAATTTGTTTGGCACTTATATCTTAAAGACCCAAAAAAAGGAAAATACAATATCTCTACCAAATCTTTTCATTTTCTCAATCATAATTAGGACCCAAACATGCTAGATTTGGATTGAGTCGAATCCAAGAAGGATATGCTCTACCAAAATATAGTTTTCCTGTTGCAGTTCATTTTTTTCATTCTCATTTTACAACGTATGACTTGCAGCTTCTTGTAGTAAAACAAATAGACCCTGAGTAGAATTGAATCCTAGTATCCAATCTGAACCCAAGAAAAGAAAAAAAATTAAGATTCAGATTTGATTTCATGTGCCTACATCAAATCGAGACTTGAATTCGATTCGAGTCTAATATTATAGATTGAAGTTTAACTTGAATCCCATTTGGACCTGAAGTTGTAGACATGTCGATCCTATTTTTAGGCAACAATTCGCATATAAACTGTTGGAAATAATTCAACATGTGTGGGCTTACATATGTAAATTTAAGGTGTATGGCTATCTTAAAGTATAGTTCAAATTAATTGTGATCTAATTAAGTTAATAGTTGGGCTAATAGGTATTAAATTGTCATGAAGTTAATGTGTAGAGATGATTATGCAATTTCTAATTTATTGAAGGGCCAAATTAGAAAAAGAATAACTCTTGTTATTATATAAGGGATCATGGTCCCCAAGGGAACGTATCATCTTCTTCTGCTCTTTGAGATCCCTTCAGGGAAAGAGAGACCCTAAAAAAATACGGATCTTTTGGAAAGCCATATCCATTCCAACAATTCAAGCAATTCAGTCAAGGATCAAAGTATGATTTTGTCTTTATTGTTTTAATTGTTCTCATGTCTTTGAATCTTTAAGGAGGTTAGATTTATTGGTTTCAGGGTTTGATCCATAATAAATTTATGGCCTTTGATCTTGTCTATTTTAAAAATAAGCATTGTAAATCCAATCCTTTTATTGTTTAGTGTTAAGAGACAATAATTGGTATCAGAGCCTCTCTTTTGAGGATTCATAGATTTGAAAATTAGAGTTCAAAACTTGGATTTTAATTCATACTTCTAAGAATTATAAATTAGCCCTTATAAATCATATACATGATTACTTTGACTTTGGTAAAAACTTTCATTTTTCTTCAAATTTATGGATCTGAAATCTCAGATCTGAATTCAGAATAAATTGTTTTTTAGGATTTTTAGATATGTTCTTTCAGATTAAAAAATAATTAAAGGGGAAATAAGTGCGGCCAGCCTGGCCGCGCCCAGTGAGGCGCGGCCTGGTGGCATGGTCGCGCCCAGGCAGGCGTGGTGCGGGTCGTGCCTCCGTCTTGAGGCGGCGCCCAGGCGTTGCGCCCTACATCTAGGATATTGTGTACCCCGTTTTGGGGCAATTTTGAGATTTTAATTTTTTTTAAATGAATTTTTTGGGTACATTCAGTAATAATTTAAGATTGTCTAGCATTCAATAAAACTAATTTAAATAAGATGTCGCCAAAGTGACCTCTCTTGTGTAAATTGGCTTCTTGAGAATGTTAAGATGTTTGTGTGTGTAAGAATTCATGTGAATATTAACCAGCCTAAAGGAAAGATAATATTTGACCGAAATCATATACACCTGTGGTGATAAATGTGTGATAATTATAAGGTTTTCATGTGAATAATAAATTAATCCAAAGATAAATCTATTATTGACAGGATATATTGTCAACATTTGACTACTACACTAAGAGTACCACTTACAGTTAGTATTACTGTACAAAGACTTGATATTAATATTGTGCTAAGTATCTTGAAATGTATTCCATAATTGTTTAAATTTAAAAGTTATTTATTTGATTATGATGTGAACATACATGCTTATTTGATTTATTCTCTGTACAGCTATTATATCTGCTGTTATAATATCTACAAATACCAACAGTATTCCCATGCTCAATGGGACAAACTTCAAGGAATGAAAAGAGATTGTTTTGATCGTTCTTGGCTGTATGGATTTAGACCTTGCACTAAGGATAGAGCAACCTGCTTCTCTTATAGTTGAAAGTTCTCCTAATGATAGGAATAACTTTGAGACTTGGGAACGCTCTAATCGCATGAGTCTAATGATCATAAAGCGCGGCATTCCAGAAACCTTTTGAGGTGCAGTATCTGATAAGATGACTTTGGCTAAAGATTTCCTTGTGAAAATTGAAAAAATATTTTGTAAAGAACGATAAGACAGAAATAAGCACACATTTAACTAGCTTGACTTCTATGAAGTATAAGGGTAAGGGAAACATAAGGGAGTACATCATGCAGATGTCTCATATTGCTTCCAAGCTTAAGGCACTAAAGCTCAAGCCGTCTGAGGACTTACTCATGCATTTGGTATTGATTTCGCTTTCTGCATAATTCAGTCGATTTAAAGTCAGTTATAACTATCAAAAAGAGAAATTAATTCTGAATGAGCTCATTTCATATTGTGTGCAAGAAGAAGAAAGGCTTAAGCATGAGAAATCTGAAAGTACTCATCTTGTCAGTACCGCAAAAGATAAGGGTAAAAAAAGAAAAAAGGATAAAGCTGCTAAGGGTCCATATCAAAAGAAACCTAAAAAAAGTGAAGACTGTTTTTTTTGTAAGAAACCTGAACACATAAAGAAAGTGTATCAAATATCATGTTTGACGTGCCAAGAAAGGTATGTTCTTTACTTTAGTCTGTTTTGAGGTTAATTTAGCTTCAGTACCTAAAAACACTTGGTGGTTAGACTGTGGTGCTACTGCTCACATAAATATTTCTATGTAGGGTTGCCTGAGTGATCGGCAAAAAGCAAGTACAAGAATATGTAAAAAGAGTGTAGGTTGATGTTACTGCTTTTGCGATTCTTCCGTAGTAGTTAAGTGGCTATACGGGTCTTATCCACAAGGAGGGAGAGCGATGGAAGCTTGATTCAGCTTCAAAGTTCAAGAAGAAAGAAAGTTCTTGTTTCCAAATAAAGAATTGAAAAGTGAAAATAAGTTGTTTTTAAGAGTTGTTAGAAAATATTTTGGTGGTTTATAAAAGTGATTTTTTTCTTAGTTGTAAAAATGCATGGCTAACTTTCTACTAAGTGTTCTCACTAATTTCTAACTTTTGAAAGATAGCCTCACGACGGATCATAAACGAACACAACCCTTTTGCATTGGAACTATTCCGTGGAAATCGAGGGAAAGTTCATCCTAAAACTTAGCTTTACACGGCAAAAACTCGGTCATTCCCTTATCAAGATCCAATAGAAGGCGAGAATAAGGAAAGACACGAGTACACGAATGGTATCGGTAAAGTTAAAAGGAAAAGTCTCTAACTTACAATAACAAGCAAAGTACACAACCCATAGATCATCAAAAACTCATTAAGTATGAAGTATAAGAAAGTAAATACTTGTAGGTAAATTAGAGTTAGAACCCTCGTCTTAAGATACCATAACTCTTATTTGCACAAGGCTTGTTTGACATTATTGACTCAAGTGGGTTATCAATCAAGTGTTAGAAATTAGTGGGTTAGTAGTTAGTTAGCCATACTATAGAAAAGTTAGTTAGCCATAAAAGTAAAAGAAACAATAAAGGAAAAGAAGTGGAGAGGAAGGAAGTTACACTACAATAAGAAAAAGAGAAGAAGTAAAGAAGAAAGAAGTTACATTACAATAAGAAAATAAAAGTAATGGCAAAGACAAGTAAGGGAAAGAAGGAAGAGAAGTAGTATTTGTATTATCTTGTCACCCTTCAAATACAACACTTATACACTCTCTCTCTTTCACTCTAATGATTAAAACTAAAGTAGAAGAAGCAAACTAAGGCAATTACAATCCCTAACAACAAAACACAAAAATACAACTCAATTCTCTGTTGCTCAAACTGAAGACCCCAGGGGGCATTTATAGGCACCAGGGGAAAGGAGGCCACGTGGGAAGCACGTGGCCCAAAGAGCAGGTGCGCACGCGCCCAAAGGGCCGAGGAAACGCGGCCAGGGCCGCGTTTCCGCTGCCCAGGCAGGGCGGCGTGCGCCCAGTTTTGGGAAGTGCGTCGCCCAGTCTGTTGTCTGACTCCTGGATGTCTTGGATTCGTGATTTGATACCCTGGGCTGACAAAATCTTCAATCTAAAGTCAATGGCTACTTGGTAGGCTTTTAATCGCCAATTAAATGGTGATTTACGTCTTCTTCTTCATTTGCACACCATGGACTTAGGATCAAGCAAGCAAGGTTTTATTAGCAGAATTTTATATGAAATAAATATGAGAATGTGATGAAAATTATGTAAAATTAGAGACTAATCACACCCCCACGCTTATCTTTTTGCTCGTCCCGAGCAAAACAAAAATGAGAACATTATACACCACTTTCGCAGGTGACGCGATTGCGCTGAGCATGTGCAACAAGCTGTTAAAACTCTAGGTTTCCCTAGAGAAGGAGTGTTGTCTCCTGAGGATTTTCAGCGGATTACACCCACAAATCCAGTAAGTAAAGAAAAGTAGTTAATTGTCAGAAAAATTTTGTCATGAAAAAGAACTTTCAATCATCTAAGTAAAAATGACCGAAGGATGTAAGAATTAGATTTATCCCTCATAAGTCATCTTATACTTTAGCCTTCATAAAAGAAGAAACTATGGTTTTTCTTTAAATTTAGAAAGGATCTTGTACTTCTAACTCATTCTTTTATTTTGCTTTAGATGGATATGCATAATGTGTAAGTGTGATGTGCTTGGGATTTTTCAACTCAACTTTGAATATCATTTAATTTTATTAATATTTACTTATTATTCTTGGTTCCATTAGGCTTTCTACCTCACTTATGTAACACATATCAAACTGATGACTCTCAAACCAGATGGTCTTAGGGCACCAGGTGAAAAAACACCTTTCAGATCAATATGCAAGTGGAGTAGGTCACGAAATCAAGATTTATTTATATATTATTGTATAATTTTTTTCTTTTTTCTTTTTTTTGGCGTGAGTAATCATGCTTCTTGAGGCACAATTATCCAGCTTTTTTTTTCAGAGTTGTGTCTCTAAATCTCAAGCATGTGTGTGTGGGTTATGCATATTCTACTAAGGCTAAATAAAAGGTATGAGTTATTTTTCCTTATCCTTTCTAACTTTTTAGTCAAACCAATCTTTCTTGTTTATTTAAGTAAAAATAAAGATTCATTAATAAGATTCCAATAATTCCTACAATCTTTTGGTATTTTTATAAAGAGTATGAAATTTCTTTTCAATCTAAAATTTTCTCTTTTTTTTGAAAGAAAAAGAAAGAATAAAAGGAAAAAGAGAAAGTGTTCGCACCCACCCACACCTATCTAATGCATTGTCCTCAATGAATGTATATGAAAATGCAAATGCAATAAATAGGGGGAAGAAATGATGTCACCGTCTTCGTGGACTCGGGCCAGCCAAGTGCGAATAGACTAAAGAAATGTCAAAAAGAATGTAGAAGGGATAAGCATATAAACAATTTATTTTATTTTATTTATTTATTTGTTGTGGTTAGGTGTATGACGGGGCAAAAAGAGTCAGCACACTATCATCCGGAGTCATAGGCTCATTGGTCAAGAAGGGCTTCAGTCTTTACCCATTCACTTTGAATTCCGTATTATTCTTAGGGTCTGCAATAAGCACAGCACCGTGTGGGAAAATAGTGCGCACAATAAATAGTCCCGACCAATGAGTTTTCAGCTTCCCCGCGAAAATATAAAGCCTAGAGTTATACAGCAGAACCCTATCTCTCGGTGCAAAGTTTTTCCGGGTTATGATTTGGTCATGAAAAAGTTTAGTCCTGCTCTTGGTGATTCGGGCATTCTCATAGGCTTCATTCCGTATCTCCTCTAATTCTGAAATCTGCAGTCTCCTAAGTTCACCGGCCTTGGTCAGATCAAAGTTGAGTTGCTTAATTGCCCAGAGGGCCCAGTGTTATAACTCTACTGGCAGATGACAGGCTTTTTCAAACACGATTCTATAAGGAGACATCCCCAGAATTGTCTTAAAAGTAATGCGGTAAGCCCACAATGCATCATTGAGCTTAACCGATCAATCCTTTCAGTTTTGTCTGACAGTCTTTTCCAGAATGAGCTTGATCTGTCGGTTGGTGACTTCAACCTGCCCATTGGTCTGGGGATGATACGGAGTCGATAACTTATGATTGATGGAATATTTTCGCATCAGAGTTTCAAAAACTCTGTTGCAGAAATGTGATCCATTATCACTAATTATCGCTCTGAGGGTGCCAAATCGGGAGAAGATGTTCGCTTTGAGAAATTTGACAACCACTTTGTTGTCATTCGTCTTAGTTGGCACAGCTCTACCCACTTAGAGACATAATCTACAGCAACCAAAATGAATTGGTTGCTGAAGGAATTGGGAAATGGCCCCATGAAATCAATACCCCAAACATCAAAAATTTCAACTTCAAGGATAGGGTTCAGGGGCATCATGTCTCTTCTTGAAATCTTCCCAATTTTCTGACAATTTGCGCATGACTTGCAAAAATGATATGAGTCTTTGAACAAAGTGGGCCAGTAGAACCCACTTTGTAGAACCTTCTCTGCAGTCTTGCGGGGACCGAAGTGTCCTCCGCATGCAAGGTCATGGCAAAAGCTGAGCACACTCCTCTGTTCCTTTTCTGGTATGCATCGTCTAATAATTTGGTCGGGACAATACTTAAAAAGATACGGTTCTTCCCAGAAGAAGTACCGTACTTGGGCAAAGAAGCGGTATTGGTCTTGCTTTGTCCAGTCAGCGAGTAATTGTCCCGTGGCCAGGTAATTAACAATGTCCGCATACCAGGGTTCCTTAAGAATGGTTAGGATGTGCTCGTCTGGGAAATCCTCATTGATCGGAGCTTGGATGGTTGGTGCATTCAGAATTCGTGAGAGATAATCAGTGACCACACTTTCTATACCTCGTTTATCCCGGATTTCTAAGTCAAATTCTTGAAGCAAAAGGATCCACCGAATTAGTCGGGCTTTTGCTTCCTTTTTGGTCATGAGGTATTTCAGAGCCGAGTGATCCGTAAAAATCACTATCTTCGAACCTAAACAAGTAGAGCCGAAACTTTTTTAACGTAAAGACAACGGCCAAGAATTCTTTCTCAGTCGTTGTATAATTCTATTGGGCGTCATTCAAGGTCCTACTCGAATAGTAAATCACATGCTACCTATTATCGATGCGCTGTCCTAGAACAGCGCCAATAGTAAAATCTGATGCATCACACATGATTTCAAACGGCTGGACCTAATTAGGAGCAGAAATAATAGGCGCAGAAATAAGTTCTTGCTTAAGCTTCCCCCATGACTTGAAACATTCATCGTTGAATTCAAAGGGCCCTCCTTAGCGAGCAGGTTGGTTAAGGGCCTCGCGATTTTGCTAAAGTTCTTAATAAACCGTCGGTAGAAACCCAGCATGCCCTAAAAAGGATCTAATATCCTTGATGCTTTTGGGTGGTGGAAGCTTAGCAATCACTTCTACTTTAGCCTTATCCACTTCTATGCCCTCCTCGAAATCTCATGGCCCAAGACAATCCCTTGTATCACCATGAAGTGACATTTTCCCAATTTAGATTTAAGTTTTCTCAATGCATCTTTGTAGCACTAACTTTAGGTGATGAAAACACTGATCAAATGAATCTCCGTAGATGGAGAAGTCATCCATGAAAATCTCAAGAAAACATTCCACCATGTCAGAGAACAAACTAAGCATGCACCGTTGGAACGTTGCGGGAGCATTGCACAATCCAAAGGGCATGCGCCGATAAGCAAGGTTCCGAACGGGCAGGTGAACGTCGTCTTTTCCTGATCTTCTGCAGCAATGGGGATTTGATTGTATCCCGAGTACCCATCTAGGAAGAAGTAGTACTCATGTCCTGCCAAACACTCAAGCATTTGGCTGATAAAGGGTAGCGGGAAGTGGTCTTTACAGGTAGCTGCGTTCAGCTTCCTATAGTCGATACAAACACGAACCTTGGTAGGCAGTCTTGTTTGTACCAACTCTTTTTCCTCATTTTCTACCACCGTAAAGCTAGTCTTCTTTGAGACAGCATTAACAGGGCTAACCCATTGGCTATCAGAAATGGGATAAATGATTCCATTATCTAATAGTTTCAGAATTTCAGCCTTAACTGCCTCTTGCATGAGAGGGTTAAGCCTGCGTTGTGGGTCCCTCCTAGGGGTTACTTTATCGACTAAATGGATCTATGTTGCACTATGGCTGGACTTATTCCCTTGATGTCCTTCATCGTCCATCAATGGCTTCTCTATGTCTTTTCAGAATAGACATTAAACTGTCCTCTTGTTGCTCAGTCAGGTGGGATGCTATGATGACTGGTAAGGTGTTCTTTCCGCCCAGGTAGGCGTACTTGAGGTGTTCAGCAGGGCTTTTAGCTCTAGGGAAGTGTTGCTTCATTGGAGGCAATCTCTGGGCTTTCAATTCTAGAATGGGGTACACTTGGGCTTGAATCCCAATCCACTGCTGAATCTACGATCTGGTCTAGATTAAATCCTCAGCCTCCAGATCAAACTCTGCCTCAGTTTCTGTCTCCATACTTTCCTCATGCTCACTAGTCAGGTTTTCAATAGAATTGATTTCAAACGTCTGATCATTGACATCCCTAGGTTGTCTTCCAAGATTGAAGACATTGACTTCCTTCGTCATGTCTCCAAAAGTCAATCGCATGAACCCGTTCCTATAGTTGATTATGGCATTGGCTGTAGTAAGGAATGAGCGCCCTAAGATAACGGAAGTTCGAGACCTAAGATTGGACACAAGTTGGGTCTCAAGCACAATGAAGTCAATGGAGTAAATGAAATCCTCGACCCGGATAAGGACGTCTATGATTTTCTCCTTCGGGATCTTCACAGATCGGTCAGCTAGCTGAATGGTGACTCGAGTTGGGCTTAGCTCACCCAACCCAAGTTGCTGGTATACTGAGAGAGGTAGCAAGTTGATACTTGCTCTCAGGTCAAGAAGTGCTCTACTGATTTCGGTCTGTCCTATGGTGCAGGAAATGATGGGACATCCGGGATCCTTGTATTTCACCGGAATGGGACCAGACAGAATTTCGCTTATATTAGTAGCCAAGAAGACTTTCTTGGGCACATTGGTCTTTCTCTTCTTTATACACATATCCTTAAGAAATTTGACATAAGCCGGGACTTGTTAGATAGCGTCAAGAAGTGGCACATTCAATTTGACCTGGTTGAACATCTCTAGCATTTTCTCCATGTGCATATTTTTATTGTTGTTCCTAAGCCTATTGGGAAAGGGTGCTACAGGTTTATGAACTTGTTCAGCAGCTTTGTCCTCGTCAGATGTTTGTGGAGTGGATTGGGAGGAACTAGAAGAGGTGGAGGCTGGAGTGAGATTAGGATGGACTGGACTTTTCTGCTGGTAGACCTTGTTGTCTACCTTCTTTCCAGATCGCAGAGTATGTACAGCATTGCGCTGGTTAATCGATGGATCCTGAATTTCATATGCTTGATTAGAGGTGTTTGGGTTAACTAGCGGCTAACTAGGAAAAGTACCTTTTGGTCTTTCACTTAGGGAGCTAGCTAACTGGCTCACCTGTATTTTCAATCTCGATATGGTCTGTGAATGATTGTTCAGAATTTGTCCCTAGTTTTACATAAAAGCGGTTTGGGACTTGATGAAAGCCTCTATACTCTCCTCCAATTTACTGATTTTCTTTTCCATTGGTGAGCCTTGGGAGGAGGAAGCTGGGGCATGACTGGGAAAAGTTGTGGAGTAGGATGGTGAAAATTGTTGGAAAAATTAGGTCTGGGAGGAGGTTATTTTGGGCCCAGGAGAAATTGGGGTGATTCTCCAGCCAGGATTGTAGGTGTGTGAGTAGGGGTTGTGAGGCGGCTGTAAGTAAGCCGCGTTCAGGTGTTCCGGTGGCACTTGCTGGGCATGAAAAACGGGGCACTCTTCAAAGACATAGTTTGGTGCCTGACAATATGAACAACCCAGATTGTGAATTGGTGGTGGGTTGATCTGGTTGACACTGGCAGGCTCTTTTATTTTCAGAGCCTCTATCCTTCTCATTAGAATAGCAATCTTAGCCTCGGTAGGTATGGATGATTTTAGAGATAGGAGCCCTCCTCTTGAAGCTATAAATGGTGAATTCCTAGGTTTTTTCGAGGCTGACTCCCATTGCAGGGTTTTCTCTCCGCTAAATCCTCAAATAAATCCTAACCCGATTCTCATCCTTCTGCAAGAACCCTCCCTGACACATCGTTTCTAACAAGGTCTTAGTCTGATAATCTAGACCATCGTAGAGAATCTGACACTGACGCCATTTTTTTCACGCCATGATGAGAGCACTGAGCTAGGAGATCTTTGAATCGCTCAAAGTATCTCCAAAACGGTTCACTCGGGTCTTGCTTAAACTACATGATGTTCTTCCTAATGAGGGCAATTTTGTGAATTGGGTAGAATTTCTTCAAGAAGGCCTTGACGAAATCATCCCAGGTCGTGACTGAATCTGCTGACAAGCTGTACAACCATTTCTTAGCTAGGTCCTTTAGGGAAAAAGGGATGAAACGTAACCTAACGGCATTGTCTCCTAGCTGGGGTATATGCATCATGAGGCATACTTCTTCAAATTTTCTAACAAAGAAGTATGCGTCCTCCGATTCTAAACCATGAAATTTGGGAGAGTGTTAATAAATTGGGGCTTTAACTTGAAATTATTGCCGTTTGCTTCAGGAAGTTTTATGTAAGATAGAAGTGAAGTTCTGATCGGGTAAAATCTATCCTGAAGTGACGCCATCACCGGTTCTAGATGTAAGGGTAGAGAAGTATTTCTTGTTAATCTGAAAGTTGACGGATCTCTCACCCACTCTTGCATGCAGTACACCACAAGCAACGTGAAGACAACAAACAATTGAAAAAGAACAAAAAACAAACAAAAGAAAGAAAAATAATCACAAGCCTTAGTCTAAGGTACCTGGACCTAGACGACTCCTAACTGGTCGATTCTCCGGGAAAAGTTGTTTCAAGAACTCGACTACAAGCTAATCGGCCAGGAAAGGGCAAAGCTCGGGGGGAGGTATCCGAGCGGAGCCACGGGCCTAATTACGCCAAACCACACGGAGCTTTCAAGGCTTTACCTCTCAATCCACTTTCCTTAGATACCGATTTTGCAGGAGTATAATTCTTACAATTTCTAACCTCGGTTAATCTCTTAATGAGTCCGAGATGTCCCTAGGACTAACGTCTATTGACTTTTAGTTAAGGCTTGAGAAAATGTGAGTGCACTTGGAGATGATTTTTTGGCTAAGAAAGGGTGATGAAATTCCACCTTATCTTGTTTATTTGAGTTTTGCCCTTAATGTCAATTGTGTAAGTGTACAGTTTATTCACAACAAGGTAACACTCAAAGCGGTAAATCACTTCAAAATATTGGTCCTATTTTATATGAATGCACACGTACCTTTTCTCCAGCACTCTTCAACAGAAATTAAAATGAATTGAAATAGACACGTGCCCTAAATGCAAAAGTCTAATCTAAATTTCAATTAAGCAACAAGTGAATTTCTGTTGAGTTTATTATACATGCATAAAGGTGAAGCATCTAAGGAAACTAAAAATTTAGAAAGCAATTTTTTTAGCGACTTTCGGCAACCCTGCAAACGAGTTTGTTAGTACTTCAACTGGAAAAACTCGCTTTTACACGAATTTTTCCGAGGGCAAATGAGTTCTCGTGCAATGTCTTTGGCCATCTCTTTCACTTCCCGTGATAGTGAGCTCCTTGGTACTTCCCTTATACACAAAAAGAATAATCTTTAGTAGTGAACAATAAAGCCGTTCCCTCCCTGGCAACGACGCCAAAATTTGATCGGCAAAAAGCAAGTACAAGAATATGTAAAAAGAGTGGGTGGGTTGATGTTACTGCTTTTGTGATTCTTCCATAGTAGCTAAGTGGCTATACGGGTCGTATCCACAAGGAGGGAGAGCGATGGAAGCTTGATGCGGCTTTAAAGTTCAAAAAGAAAGAAAGTTCTTGTTTTCAAATAAAGAATTGAAAAGTAAAAATAAGTTATTTTTAAGATTTGTTGGAAAATATTTTGGTGGTTTGTAAAAGTGATTTTTTTCTTAGTTATAAAAATGCGGCTAACTTTCTACTAAGTGTTCCCACTAATTTCTAACTTTTGAAAGATAGCCTTACGATGGATCATAGGGGAACACAACCCTTTTACATTGGAACTATTCACGTGAAAATCGAGTGAAAATTCATCCTAAAACTTAGCTTTACACGGCAAAAACTTGGATATTCCCTTATCAAGATCCAATAGAAGGCGAGAATAAGGGAAGACACGAGTGCACGAACAGTATCGACAAAGTTAAAAGGAAAAGTCTCTAACTTATAATAACAAACAAAGTACACAACCCATAGATCATCAAAAACTCATTAAGTATGAAGTATAAGAAAGTAAATACTTGTAGGTAAATTAGAGTTAGAACCCTCGTCTTAAGATGTCATAGCTCTTGTTTGCACAAGGCTTGTTTGACACTATTGACTCATGTGGGTTATCAATCAAGTGTTAAAAATTAGTGGGTTAGTAGTTAGTTAGCCATGCTATAGAAAAGTTAGTTAGCCATAAAAGTAAAAGAAACAACAAAGGAAAAGAAGTGGAAAGGAAGGACGTTACACTACAACAAAGTAAAATAGAAGAAGTAAAGAAGAAAGAAGTTACACTACAACAAGAAAGTAAAAGTAAATGGGAAAGACAAGTAAATGGAAAGAAGGAAGAGAAGTAGTACTTGTATTATCTTGTCACCCTTCAAATACAACACTTACACACTCTCTCTTTCACTCTAATGGACATGTTCAAAATATTCAGAGTCTCTGGACATGTTCAAAATATTCAGAACTAAGTTGAAAATCAACTCAGTAAGAAAATTAAGTGTGTCAGATCTGACCGTGGTGGTGAGTACTATGGGAGACATGACGATTTAGGAGAACACCGTTTAGACCCATTTGTTGATTTCCTAGAGGAATATGGAATCGTCCCACAGTACACCATGCCAGGCTCACCTAGCATGAATGGTGTGGCTAAAAAATGAAACATGACTCTTAAGGAGATGGTGAGGAGTATGATTAGTCATTCTACCTTACCAGAATCACTCTAGAGAGAAACAAAAAAGACAACAGCTTATATCCTGAATCTTTACCAACTAAAGTAACTGCCAAAACATCTTATAAGTTTTGGACAGGTCGAAAGTCCAGTCTAAAGCACTTACATATTTGGGGATGTCCATCTGAGCCTACATCTTATAGGCTAAATGAAAAGAAATTAGACTCCAAAACAACGAGCAGCTGCTTTATTGGTTACTCTGAACGATTTAGGGGCTACAAGTTTTATGATTCCACAATTAAGTCAATTTTTGAAACGAAAAATGCAATATTTTTTGAGAATGTTGAGTTTGGGGAGAGAAATAAGGTAAGAGACATTAATCAGTTACGATCCCTGCTACTGCTTTTGACAGTGTACATGCTTCTATACCTGTCATTGTTCTCATCAAGACAATGTTGAATAACTTCCCACTCAGGTTGAGATAATTGTTCCTGAAGAACAAACTCAACAACCTCAAGAATAGATATCATTAAGAAGATCCGCAAGAGAGAGGAGAAATGCTATTCCAAATGATTACATAGTATTCCTGCATGAACATAAGGACATTGATGGATCGATGGAAGGTGATCTAATCAACTTCCATCAAGCCATGCATGATTGTCACTCTAAAAAATGGATAGATCCCATGAATGAAGGGTATAAGCCTGTGCAAGACAATCAAGTTTGGGATCTTATCTCATTACCTGAAGGTAAGAACCTCATTAGTTGCAAATGGATATTTAAAAACAAAAGGGATTCAGAAGCTAATGTGGAAAGATATAAGCTCGTCTTGTAGTTAAAGGCTTTACTCAAAGGGAAGGCATTGATTTTACAAAGACTTTCTTTCTGGTTTCATCAAAAGACTTTTTTAGGACAATTATGACTTTTGTTGCATATTTTAACCTTGTGTTACATCAGATGGATGTTAGATAGCTTTTCTCAATGGTGACATTGAGGAAACTATATATATGGTGCAACTAGAAAACTTTGTGTCTGGACCAAGGAATATGATTTGCAAACTAAAGAAATCTATCTATGGACTTAAGCAAGCTTTCCGTCAATGGTACTACAAGTTTCATTAAGTAGTTGTCTGATTTGATTTGAGACAAATGCTGTTGAAGATTGTGTGTATCACAAGTTCAGTGGGAGTAAGTATATATTCCTGATTTTGTGTGTTGATGACATACTCCTTGCTACCAATGATAAATAAATTTTACACGAAACTAAGAGATTTCTGTCAAAGAAATTTGATATGAAAGATCTTGGTGAGGCGTCTTTTGTCTTAGGAATCTAGATACATCGGGATCGCTCTTGGGGTATTCTTGGATTGTCACAAAAGCCTATATAGAAAAGGTACTTGAAAGATTGTTGGCCCAGAGGCCTTCCACTCTAGTTTTGATGATGATTACTCATGTAATTATAGTTTACTAATAATCTTGTGATATTTAGTTTTAGATATTTGATCAAGTTATTAGTAGGTGATTAGCTTCAATAAAGGTGTTTTAGAGCTTTCACATGATGATTCAAAAGCTCGAGCTTCAAAGTTCATATCTAACACTCGGTTAGAGTCAAGCTCGTTAGATCGCGTTTGGATCGAGTCGGCTTGGAGACAAGAAGGCTTCGGTTTGTTTAGTTAAGATTTAATTTAGATCTTTTTAAAGATTAGATAGTGTGATATGCTCAAGTTCACAACACAACACGTTTCATGTTTTAGTTTTGGTTTTCAATTTAACTGATCTTGGTTTTCATGAATAAATAGAATCAAAACAAGTTTACATGGTTTAATGTATATTAGATTTGATCTATATACATTATGCTTTACATACTTAGAAAAACTTATTTTGATACACTATTCATGTGTTTGGAGTTTTGTATCTAGACAAAACTTATTTTTAGATTTAATGTCAAAAACATAAATATAATACCTTTCATGTATATTGGATTCTATCCATATACTATATGCTTTAAAGTTGTTTAAATATCATATTTTTGTATTTACATGTGTTTTGAAAAAATCGGATTTCCATTTCAAAAATTCAAGTTTTAGAAAATACAGAATTTGGTTTAAGGCAAAATTTCAAGTCACAAAATGGTTAAAAATGTTTGTAACATGATTTGATTTTTAACATGTTTGTATTTCAAAGATATAACATGAACTGATTTTTGTGGAATTATGTGATTTTATGGATTTAATTAAAGATAAAAACTCAAGTTTTTAAGACCTATATTAGCTGGACGGGCTGACTACTGGTCGACCTCGACCGACGTGCACAAGCGTGCACGCAGCCAGGCTGATGGGCCGGTCGACCAAAACGGTCGACCACCAGAGAGCCTCTGCTATTTGGAAATGGCCCCAGTCGACCGACCCGGTTGACCGGCAGAGAGCTCTGCTCTCTGTGTCAGTTCGGTCGACCGGGCGGTCGACCGGCCAGAGAGCTGTTGCTCTTTGGATCCAGTCCCGGTCGACCGGGCCATTGGCCGGCAGGCGTAACGATCAAAAATGTGACCGTTGGCTGGTCGACCGGCCGGTAGACCGGAAGGGCAATCTGGCCCTTTTCAGCTGCCAACGGGCAGATTTGAAATGAGGGTATTTATTTCTTGGTTGTTTTCAAAAGAATTTTTAAGAGCAAAATTTTCATCTTCTCGAGTGTTTTAACATTAGTTTTCAAAAGAATTTTTAAGCTTAAAGATTTGATCTTTATTTGTTTTAAAAGGGTTGAAAAATTTAAAGAAAAAGAAAGTCTATGGGATTGGTTTTGATCTTCATTTTTATATCTCTCTAGAAGTTTTTCTAAGAGTTTTTTTTTGTGATTTTGATTTTCAAACTCTTTATTTCTCACACTTGAGCTTATCTATCTATCCTATCTATTAAGATCTTTTTTTAATGAGAAAAGATTTGGTTTGTGGCTGTTAGACCACCAAGTTGTAAACCTTCTATTGATTGTGATATATCTCTAGTGAGAGGTGATTGAGTTGCTATCCCTCAAGTGTGAGGTGATAGTGGAAGTGGTATTTGGCTCCCTCTAGTGAGAGGTGGAGATTGTGTTGGATCCCTCAAGTGTGAGGTGATTGTTATTTGAGTGGCTTTGCGCCTATCCTTATTTGTGAGGTTGATATTATGTAGGCTTAGTGCCTTGCCTCTAAGTGTAGAGGTTGTATTTGTTGGAGAGAGGAGTTTTGTACTCCCAATTGTATTTGCTCAAATCCTCAGTGGAGGTTCCCTGTATGGGAAGTCCTGTGTGGACGAGTTAGTGATATCCTTCTGTGTGAAGGCGGGGACGTAGAGCTGTGTGCTCGAACCTCAAAACATATCTTGTTGTTTGCGTTTGATTCACTTTCTCTAACTCTCTCTCTTACATTTGTACATTGCATCATGTCATATTTATGCTTGTGTTGATTGTGTGCCTATACTTGTGAACAAGAGAGCTTTACATAGCACCTCAACTCTTTTTTAGACGAATTCAGAGGAGTTAGTCCAGAGCCCTTCACCGGAAATTCGGCTACACTCATTGGTTACACTAAGTGTGTTGCATTAAGTTTTTAATTCTGCATTATTGAGCATTAGATTAGCCTTACACCTATTCACACCCCCTCTAGGTGTATTTTCAAGATATGATATGCAAAATTGTAAACCAGGAGACACCTCAGTCGCAGAAGGTGATAAATTTAGTGTAAGTCAATGCCCTAAGAATGATGATTGGTATTCAATTCTGCATATTTTACCACATTATTCCCATGCATATTACAAATAAAAATATGATTTTTACTCATATTCTCCTTATTTTGCAGGTCCACATCTGAAATGAGAAAAGGCCCAAAATTCCTTTAATTAGCAATAATTAAATGGAATTAATTCAAAGCCCAAAAGAGAGCCCAAAGTTTGAATCCAGAATCTGGAGAATTCTACGCGCCAACTCACTCTTCCAGAAGATCCACGTGGCTAACACCTGTAACAAACCTGTAACAGAAAGATCAGCGTGAACGGCCCAGATCTTGCCGCAATTTCTAGGAGTTTGCCGCCAATTTGCGGCAGTTACAGGGTTGTTGGAGCCCGGATTTCTCTCCAACAAACTGGGCTCTAGATCCTTCTCTCTGAGGCCTATAAATACAGCACCAGGGTCTGCAAGAAAGAGAAGAGAAGAGAGAGGAGAAATTAGGGGAAGTCTTGTATTTTTGTTTTAGTATTCTCTAGGTTTTAGTCTCCCTCTTCTTCCTCCTAGAGATTTTGTTAAAGAGAGAAAAGAGAGTGTTTTTTGAGAGCTTGTAAGTAAGGAGGTGACATCACTTGTAAGCAAGGATTAATCAAAGCTTCATTCTTCTCTTTACAATCTCTAGTACTTTGCTTTACTTTCTTACTTTACTTTTCTTGCTTTCATCATGAATTGTTGTTTAGTTTCTTTTGTAATGGATAGCTAAATCTCTTTTACATGGCTAGCTAACAACTCTCATTGCTTACTACTAACTCATGGGTGATTGCTATCTTTAATCTTGCAAGTTATATGGCCTTCTCTTCTCCGATGGGTTACTTTCATTGCTTGGCTATATCTTGTTGTAATTCCATTATTGAAAGTCTATCTTGTAGGCCAATGACATCTATGAGGCTACAAGACAAGTCCAAGAATGATCACTCGTCATCCAAGTGGGAAAGTAATTAGACCAACACGCAAGACAAATCTTTGCCGATGAATCAACATGAGGCATGTATTCACCATCACGGAGTTTAGTAAGTTTTAGCAAGGTAGTAAGGTTAGCTAGTCATGATCTTCTCATTCTAAGAGTCTTTTCAAAGTTTTCTTTCTTTTAGTATTAATCCAAAAGCCAATCTTGTTTTGATTTCTTTTCATTTTTCATCATGATCATATCCACCGATTCTTTCATTTCTTTTTCAATTTTTTTTATTCTTTTAAGACAAAGAAGAATCTTCGTTTTCTTTTCTTCACTACGGACCGTAACGCTTCCATCGCAAGCTCTCCCTGAGAATCGACCCGGTATAGCCCATGCTATAACGGAGATAGGAAAGGGTATATTAATCATTTTGAATACATTTGTGGAGAGATCAAAGCACTTGAGGTTGTTTCTAAACCTTATCTCTTTTTATTGAATATATTTTGTGTGCAAATTATACTCCACAATACAATACCTTTCCCGTCTAAACAAATTGGCGCCGTTGCCAGGGAGAGCAACGATTTTTGTTTTAAAGTGAAGAACTAAACGAATTTTCTTCTCTGTTGCAGGTTACAGGTGAAGAAACAGAAAAAATAGTATTGCAGTAACATATAAGTGGACCTGGGCCTCTACTCTTGAAAGCAAAGACCAGGATCCCTCAGTTTTGCCGCAGAATCTCGGCCCCAGCCGCAGATTTACGGCAATCCTGAGTTCACTACTGACAATTTTTCTGCAGGGTCTTCAGCTTTGCAAAATACAGCTTCTGCAATAATTCTTTTCTTGTATGCTTCACCATACTCCTGCTAATTATAATAAACAGTAAAACATTGGTTGAAACGTTAAAAATTATTTAGACATTTGCATTCTAGGCACGTATCTTTTCAATTCATTTACTTTTACTGTTGAAGAGTGCTGGAGGCAAGGTACGTGCGCATTGCATATTGACTAGGACTCACTCTTTGTTTGATTTAATTACGCTTTGAGTGAACCTTGTTTGTTATATCGTACACTTGCACCAAATTGATTTTAAGGACACTAACCCATAAATAAGATAAGGTAGGGGATTTCATTACCCTTTCCTTAGCCCAAAAACCATCATCCCAGCACTTACTAACCCAAGCCTAATTTAATAAAAAAAGTAGACGTTGGCCCTAGGGATATCTCGGACTCATTTAGGAGATTATCCTAAGGGGAAAAGTGTTGGAACTTGACTATTGTAAAATCAGTGTCTAGGAAAGGGATTGAGGGCCGAAAGCCCGAAGGTTGGTGGTTACTTAATTAAGGAACGTCTCTGACGGAAAACCTCCCAACAACCTTGACCTTCCCTGGCTGATTAGCTTGTGGTCAAAGTCTACACTAAACCTCCCGTGGACGGTCTAATCAGTTAGGAGTCGTCTAGGTCATAGGTCTACCCTAACTTAGGTTAGAATTTTTTCTTCTTGATTGTTAATTTGTTTGTTTCTTTTTGTTTGTATTTCATTGTGTGATATGGCTTACAATCACAATTCTTTCCATCCTAATAATAATCCATATTTCACACAGACTCCATTCTATTCGGATAATTCCAACCCAGCGTTTTACAATATGCACCAACCAAATACACCGGGTTGGCCTTATCCGAATCAATATGACCCATACCCCCCATCTAATAACTATAATTTCCATAATGATTTCAACTCGTCTCAGAGTCATTGGGGATTCACGTACCCCGAGTCAAATTTTCAAACTCCTTGTCCACCTTTTCCACCTAGTCCACAATATCCACAACATTCATTTTCCGATTTTGCTTCTCATACTCCTTTTTCTGAACCACCAATTGAAGAAAAATCTGAGTTACTAAGGAGTTTAGAAGCCAATCTACAAAGGGCCGAGCAAGAACATCAAAAAAACTTTGGCCTCTCCAATTCCACAGTATTTTCAAGAGTCTTACTCAGTTCCACCTCTTCATAATGAACAACCATTTGCCTTGGAAACGAGTAAAGAACTCTTGTGTGAGTCCCAGTTTCAATCTCCACACATTTTTGACTCACACTATTCACAAAATTTCCAAATTCAAGATTCCTATACTCCCATTCTAGAGCAACCATTTGGAAGTCAAGATGAGAGTATAGCTAGCTTGAAAGAGTCTATGTTACAAATGCAAAAAGTTCATACCGAGTTTTTCAATAGTGTGAAAGATCAATTGAATCAATTGGATAACCGTCTTAGGAATGAGGAAACTCTATCTTATCAACCTTTGACCAATTCAACTATGCCACACTCTATTGATATGACTCAAGACTCC
Source organism: Agave tequilana (assembly GCA_038442645.1). Classification (NCBI taxonomy): domain Eukaryota; kingdom Viridiplantae; phylum Streptophyta; class Magnoliopsida; order Asparagales; family Asparagaceae; genus Agave; species Agave tequilana. Next base: position 129,004 of record JAVJIF010017336.1, read on the forward strand.
TATCATTTTGAAAATTATGATTCAATTTCAGCACGACCACCTGAACTTGTCCAAACTTCAGATCCCATTGACATTTTGGCAAGTTTTTCTTTTCCTGAAATTGAACTTGAACATGAATATGATCCTGAACTTCCACTTGATGATTCAATTCTACTTCCTGATCCAATTATGACTCCGGTGTCTTCACCTGATTTCACTCCATTTCCCAAGTCAATATTGGATCCAGTGCCTATCCATTGTGAAATTGAATCACCAATATTTTATGATGATCATATTGAACTTGACCAATTCCATACTTTTGAAAGTCCCATTGATAAATTGGCAAGTTCACATTTTTGTGGAATTGAACTACATGAGGAATGTGATCTCGAGCCCCAACTTAGTGATTCAATTCTTTTCCTAATTCAATAATGACTCCGGTATCTTTACCTGACTTCAATCTTTTCCCGGAGTCGACATTGGATCCTGTCCCAATTCATAATGAAGTTGAATCACCCATCTTTGAGGATCATATTGAACTTGACCAATTCTACACTTCTGAAGATACTATTGACAAATTGGCAAGTTCTCCATTTTTGGATATTGAACTACATGAGAAATGTGACCTAGATTCTCACTATCTCTTTACTTCTGAAACTAATTGTACAATTCTGACGGAAGATGTTGACCTTAGTTTTGAAGAATTGTATGGCGATGAGCTTGAATTCCTTAATATTGAAAGTAAAGAGATATCACCCATATTAGGTCACATTCCATTGTTGGACAATACATGTGGACTTGAGCTTCATTTTCTTGACTTGGACCCAATTCCTGAAATCAATTCGACTCCTGAACCTTCACTCGACTTAAGTCACATTCCTGAGTCGATATTAGTTCCTGTCCTTCCTGAGTCCAAGTCAACAGTTCTATCATTTCATACACCATTCTGGGACAAGGTGGTTGACAAATTTGATTCCGAAATTAATTATGGAAAATGGAAATTAGATGGGGTCAAATACTTAATCAAAATCATTCATGGATTTATCTTTTTAGTGGGTTATATTCATGATATTTCTGGTGGGTTCCTCCAAACCCAAAGTAAAGTTGATTGGATCATGTTTCGTGGACCAATCAGACCACCACCGGAACCACCACCTTACGGTAATTTTTTCCCTTCACTCTCTTTTGTTTCATGCATACATATATCACGATGCATTGAGGACAATGCATGAAATAAGTGTGGGGGAGGGTTTACTAACATAGAGTTTTTAGATTTTCTTTCTTTTACACTTCTTTTAGAGTTTTTAGATTTTCTTTCTTTTACACTTCTTTTAGAAATAAAAAAATAAAAAAAAAAACTTTTTGAAATAAGAGACAAAAATTTTGATCTATTTTTAAGAAAATTAAGATGTATCTTAGAAATTAAGAAAGCCTTAATTATGACATCTTAAACCTAGTTGAAATAATAGATCTTGTTTAAAATTATAGGCTAAGTAAGTAAAATTGGGGAGATATTTTTATGTTGAATTTTTGCCTTAGAAAGTATGCACTTCACACTTACACATTTTTGGGATGGAAACAAAGACCTAAGATGCCATATATAAAAAAATATACAAATAAAAGAAAAAAATATATGTGAATAAAACATCACTTATTAAGCTGGATAACTATGCCTCAAGAAGCATGATTATTCACGCCTAACGGTGGTAAAGGAAATAAATAATCCCCTTTAGTTTTGTGGCCTTTTTCACTCGAGACCTTAAACCCGAGGGATGTTTTCTCATCCGGTGCCCTAAGACCATCTGGTCTGGGTCATCGGTTATAGGCTCCCTACATGGGTGAACTAGAAAGCCTAAGAAAACTAAGGGAAGAAGGAAAAAAAAAGAAAAGGAAAAAGAATATATAAATAAATGGCTGATGGTTAGAGTTGAAATACCAGAAATCTTCACTATCACAATGTGCATACTATCTAGGTTTTATGAAAGATAAAATATTCAATCCAATTTTGAATTCTTACCTTAATTGAAGACAAGATCTTGCATAGAGACTAAGTTTAAGGAAGAATAATTATAGGTGGACTTATGACCTTAGATCACTTATATTTTTGCAAAAATATTTCATAAACTTGTCTCTCTTTCAAATGTGTTTTCAAAACACTAACATTTGTCTTCTTTCTTTTGGATTTTGTGGAAGCAATCCGCTGAAAACCCTCAGGAGACAACACTCCTCCTCTAGGTAACCTAGAGGTTTAACGGCTTGTTGCACGTGCTCAGTGCAATCGCGTCACCTGCGAAAGTGGTGTAATAAATTGGTAGTATAGTTTTTCTTTTCTGTAATACCCCGCTCCGGAATACGTACTTAGTTACGTATTCAGTTTTTCGATCGTATTTTTCGATTTACTTCTTGTATTTGACCCGATTTCAGTTTCAAATATTATTTTTCAATATATTAGATTTTCTATGATTTTCTGGAATTTTCCTGAATTAAATTGAAAATCTTCAAAACCGGTGTCGGCCAGTGTCGCTGACCAATTCCTGGATTTTTATTTCACAATCAGTTAGGAATTTCTAGATGGTCCTTTAGACTTTAATTCTTATAATCACATTTCTTTCCTAAATACTTTTTCTGGAGATTTTATGAATTTATGAAAATTCCACCGGAGTCGGTATCTTGATTGATTCCGGGATTTTTAGTTTTAAAACTATAAAGTATTTCATAAAACGGATTTCACTATGTTTCTTATATAATATTATTGATTTTTGATAATTATTTCGAGTCGATCCGAAATACTTGATTTCGGGACGATTTCGGTATTTTCCGAAATGTTTTCCGCATCCTCGACTTAAACCCGGGAATCCGTGTTTTCAATATTTTCTATTTTTAATTCCAAGAGAATATCTTCTCTTTTCATTTCTTTTCTTTTCTATTTTCTTTATTTCCTTTTACTTCCACCCTAAGTTTCCTTTCTTTTCCATCAAGTTTCTCCAAACTTCTACACTCTTCCAAAAGCTTCTACAAGCTTCTTCTCCACCTCACCATCTCCACCTCACCAACTTCCACACACTTCCATTCCACCTCACCCCTCACCATGGCAAGCCACCATTGGCCAAGAGAAACACCTCACCCCCTCCCATTTTGCAAATAAGCCCCTCTCTTTTATTTATTTGCATCACCTTCACAAATCCAAAACTCTATAAATACCTCTCCTTCTCCATTTCATTTCATTCATCACTTCATCACTTCACCAAAGCCAAAAACCTCCACCAACTCCTCTTCATCTCCACCACCACAACACCCCTACAATTTCTCCAAACCCTTTACCTTCATCTTCCTCCTTCTCCATCTCCATGGAAACCACCTCAACTCCACAACTTCACCATAGCCTCCACCTTCTTCTTTACCTTTTCCAAAACTACCACCACACAACCTCTCCACAAAATCAAAACCACCATCTTCCTTGACAGAGTTCTGTTTTTCTGTTTTCACTCTGTCAGTCGACTTGATCCCTTCATTAGTCGACTAATCCCTTTCCCTAGTCGACTAACTCTTTGAAACGTAGTCTTCTATAGTCGACTACTCCCTTTCCTAGTCGACTTGAACCCTATAGTCGACTATCCCATTTTCCTAGTCGAATACCTCATTTTCCTAGTCGACTTGCCCCTTATCTATAGTCGACTAAACCCTTCATAAGTCGACTACTATATCTCCCTAGTCGACTAATCCTGTCTGTTTGCTGTGGATTTATGGCGCGTCCCGAGTTCTATGGACTTCAGACCTTTCGGCGTTTCTGGTGATTTAGGCGAGTGTTCTCGCTATCCTCTTGCTTTCTTATTTCGGCGAGTGTTCTCGCTTTCTTCTGGACTTTCTTATTTCAGCGAGTGTTCTCGCTTTCCTCTTGCTTTCCTATTTTATCGTCGACCAGGTGAGTGTTCTCACTCGCTACCCTCTTGCTTTCCTATTTCATTGTTTATGCGAGTGTTCTCGCTCTAGTTTCCATGTATTTTATTTCATGTTCTATGTCTTTTACCGCTTTATACCATGCGTGGCCGACCCTTCGTGGTCGTTGAACTCTTGTTACCTGCCAATATCATCATCTTATCATGCTATCTCTTAACACCAGGCATGATGCACTTGACTTCTTGATTATCACGATAATGGGAATGTAGTACCTGATCACTTGTTATGATTCCAGTTATGATTCTTGTTATGTATTCCAGTTATGATCCTGCTCATTCCCGTAATCTGATAATATTAATAAGCTACAACTTGTATGGGGTATGGGAGGAAGTGATGGATGCCGGAATGATATCTTGCTTATAGTGATGGATTAAAATACTACTGGTGCAAGTGAATAGTGGGACTTTGGGCCCATACTGATTACTGTTAGGGGGACTTTGGGCCTCCAAAACCGGTTTCAGGTGTATGGAACTACTATAAGAAGCTCTATCAGTTCTCCATCTACTTCCGGTAATAACCCTCGACTTTCTTATATATGGATGTATGTGTGTTGAGGTATACACCAGGACACATACCTAGATATATGGGTCAGACGAGTAATAATAATATTAGATGCCTGTTATGATTCCCGTTATGATTCCTGTTATGATTCCAGTCATGATTCCTGTTATGATACCAGTTATGACTCCCGTTATGTACTCCTGTCATGCCTGTTATGTGTTCCTGTTATGACTCTTGTTATTCCTGTTATGCCTGTTATGTGTTCCTGTTATGACCACTTTGTAACTCCGTTGTATGTGCTTGGATTACGATGACATGAGATAAGGGTATATAGATGAGGGTTTCCTTGTTTGGATTATTCCTTCGATGTACTAGTCTCATGGGACCGTGACCTAAGCGTATACAATCAATTTTGCTTGTAATCAATTTCCTGTTTTATGATTATTATGCTATACCTGTTCATACCTGTTCTAACCTACCTGCCTCCTGAGTACTTCTTACTTGGTATCATTTGTTGTATGCACACTTGTGCTCGTCCTTGCTTCGCCACTTGGCTTTCTATCCCACTCGCCTGGGGAGTGTCACTGACTCCCCTGGACCTCACGTCCAGGTCATGGAGCTAGGAGCGTGTGGATTCTCCCAGTTGCTGATCAGAGTGGCGCAGCGGTAGCGTGGATCTCCAGCAGACCGTCCAGAACTTGTTCAATTCCTTGTATTCCCGCATTTGCGCATATCAGTGATGTAATATTCATGAAATATTGGATCACCTCTGGTGATAACTTTGTAATTGTACTCATGTGTTGGAATGTATAATGCACCATTTGCTTCCGTACTCTGATTCTTGTCTGTACTGATGCTTAGCGTATATACGGGAAGGTACTTCGGACTTACGTATATACGTTGCAGTGACGTCCCCGTATCCGTGGGATCGGGGCGTTACATTTTCTTTGTTTTGCTCGAGACGAGCAAAAGAATAAGTGTGGGGTGTGATTGGTATTCAATTCTGCATATTTTACCACATTATTCCCATGCATATTACAAATAAAAATATGATTTTTACTCATAATCTCCTTATTTTTGCAGGTCCACATCTGAAATGAGAAAAGGCCCAAAATTCCTTTAATTAGCAATAATTAAATGGAATTAATTCAAAGCCCAAAAGAGAGCCCAAAGTTTGAATCCAGAATCTGGAGAATTCTACGCGCCAACTCACTCTTCCAGAAGATCCACGTGGCTAACAACCTGTAACAAACCTGTAACAGAAAGATCAGCCTGAACGGCCCAGATCTTGCCGCAATTTCTGGAGTTTGCCGCCAATTTGCGGCAGTTACAGGGTTGTTGGAGCCCGGATTTCTCTCCAACAAACTGGGCTCTAGATCCTTCTCTCTGAGGCCTATAAATACAGCACCAGGTCTGCAAGAAAGAGAAGAGAAGAGAGAGGAGAAATTAGGGGAAAGTCTTGTATTTTGTTTTAGTATTCTCTAGGTTTTAGTCTCCCTCTTCTTCCTCCTAGAGATTTTGTTAAAGAGAGAAAAGAGAGTGTTTTTGAGAGCTTGTAAGTAAGGAGGTGACATCACTTGTAAGTAAGGATTAATCAAAGCTTCATTCTTCTCTTTACAATCTCTAGTACTTTGCTTTACTTTCTTACTTTACTTTTCTTGCTTTCATCATGAATTGTTGTTTAGTTTCTTTTGTAATGGATAGCTAAATCTCTTTTACATGGCTAGCTAACAACTCTCATTGCTTACTACTAACTCATGGGTGATTGCTATCTTTAATCTTGCAAGTTGTATGGCCTTCTCTTCTCCGATGGGTTACTTTCATTGCTTGGCTATATCTTGTTGTAATTCTATTATTGAAAGTCTATCTTATAGGCCAATGACATCTATGAGGCTACAAGACAAGTCCAAGAATGATCACTCGTCATCCAAGTGGGAAAGTAATTAGACCAACACGCAAGACAAATCTTTGCCGATGAATCAACATGAGGCATGCATTCACCATCACGGAGTTTAGTAAGTTTTAGCAAGGTAGTAAGGTTAGCTAGTCATGATCTTCTCATTCTAAGAGTCTTTTCAAAGTTTTCTTTCTTTTAGTGTTAATCCAAAAGCCAATCTTGTTTTGATTTCTTTTCATTTTCCATCATGATCATATCCACCGATTCTTTCATTTCTTTTTCCAATTTGTTTTTATTCTTTTAAGACAAAGAAGAATCTTCGTTTTCTTTTCTTCACTACGGACCGTAACGCTTCCATCGCAAGCTCTCCCTGAGAATCGACCCGGTATAGCCCATGCTATAACGGAGATAGGAAAGGGTATATTAATCATTTTGAATACATTTATGGAGAGATCAAAGCACTTGAGGTTGTTTCTAAACCTTATCTCTTTTTATTGAATATATTTTGTGTGCAAATTATACTCCACAATACAACACCTTTCCCGTCTAAACAAATGACCTTGAAGTTAAAAAAAATGCAAAAGATTCCCTATACTTCAGCTATAGGAAGTCTAATGTATGCTCTGATTTGCACACGTCCAGACATAGCATTCATTGTTGGAATGCTAGATATATATTTAAGTAACCCTGGAATGGATCACTGGAGAACAGCTAAAAGGGTCTTCATATATTTATAGAGAATTAAGGATTACATGCTCACATACAAGAGGTCAGATCAGATTGAGATCATTGGTTATTCGGATTCTGACTTTGTTGGATGTCAGAACAGTAGGAGATCCACATCGGGCTACATTTATCTGTTGGCTGGAGGAGCTTTTCCTGAAAGAAGGCTAAGCAAACACTCATAGTCTCCTCTATGGCAGCAGAATTTGTAGCATATTAGGAGGCATCCAACCGTGGATTATGGGTGCAAAATTTTGTCTCTGGGCTGCGCATTCTAAGTGGAATTGAAAAACCACTAAAGTTATACTGTGACAATAAATCAACAGTTATGTATTCCAACAACAGGAGCTCATCCAAGTCAAGATACATTGACATTAAGTTCTTTGTTGTGAAAGAAAGGGTATAGAGTGGACAAATTTCTATAAAGCACGTTGGGAAAACTCCATCATTGCGGATCCGCTTACTAAAGGAATAACACGAAGGTCTTTCATGAGCATTCTGCTTCTATGGGTATTATATCACTTGAGGATATCATGATTTAGTGGGAGTTTGTATATATGTTTTATTGCTCTATTTTATATTTTGGATACATTTTGTGTATTTGAACATTTTCTATAGAATTAAATGTTGGCCCAAAGGCCTTCCACTCTAGTTTTGATGATGATTAACTCATGTAGTTATGTGTACTAATAATCTTGCAATGTTTAAGTTTCAGATATTTAACAAGATATTAGTTGGTGAAAGTTTTCACACATCTTTCACAAGGTGATTCAAGAGCCTAAGCATAAAAGATGATATCTAGCACTCATTGGAGTCAAGCTCGGTGAATCTTGCTTTGGATCGAGTCGACTTGGAGATTGCGCTCTACAAGAAGACTTAGGTATTCATAGTTTTAGTTTTGAGTTTAGATCCCAAATTGTAAATATTAGTATAGTATGATATGCTCAAGTTTACAATACACACACATAAATTCAATATGTTTGGTTTTTGATTGAATCGATTTTGGATTTCAAATACATATATCGGGTCTTGGATTTGAACCAGTTTTAGTTCTACTAATCTGCTTGACACCCTTTTATAGTTATTATCATAACTTTTTATTTTTATATTCAAATAACATAATTTAACTTGCATTTCAAAGATAACTTTCAGATCTAAATTTCTTATTTAATAACCATTTTCAGATTCCAATTTTAAAGTTGTCAAATATTTGGTTGAAATCTGTTCTTGTTCTGAAAACAGCTTACAGTTTCTGTTTTGACACCTGTCAGTGTTTTATTGATACCTTTCGCATCCAAACTGATATTGAGTTGATTTCAGTTGCATTAAACAGATAACTTAAAGATCTACAAATTATTCCTATATATCTTTTTATGAATTCGAACGTTTTCAGCCTGAAAATGTGCTCCAATCTGACCTATTTTTGTTGCCTGCCAGGCTGGGCCGGTCGACCAGTACGGTCGACCGGGCCAAGCGTTGGGTCGACCGGCCGGTCGACCGGACGTGCACGAAACCGTGCACGTCGGCTGTTTCTGTAGACGGTCGACCGTGCGGTCGACCGACTGTAAGCAGATTGGTCTCTATTTGTTTGGGTCGACCGTCAGGTCGACCGGCAGCTGTCAAACGGCTATATTTTTTTTGACCGTTTGACAGTCGATCGTGTGGTCGAACGGCAGGGTATTTCTGACAGTTCTGCTGCCAACGGCTATTTTCTAGATTTGCCTATAAATACCCCATTTGAGAGAGGTTTTTTACAAGAATTTTTGGGCTCAAATTTCCATTCTCTCAGGTGTTTTTGCTGCAATCAAAATAGGTTTTTTGGATTCAAATTGAACAATCTTTTTGGTGTTTTCATTAGGGTTTGAAAAATCAAAGAAAAGAGTTTTGGGAAAAGTTTTTGAATTGAACTTCTCTATCTTGGTTTCATTTATTTCCCAAAGATTTTCTTTGAGTTGCTGGTTTCAAATCCCTTGGTTTTCTCCACACTTGAGCTAAAATCTACTATCTTCTCTATAGGATTTTGTGTGGGAAAAAGAGATTGTTTTGTGGTTTTGTTTGAAACCACTAAGTTGTAAACCATATTTAGCTTGGCTTTGTGCCTTTCCCTCATTGTGTTGAGGAAGATTTGCTATTGGGTTGTATCCCTCAAGGTTGTGAGGTGATCTTTGTATTGGGTTGAGCTTGCCTCAAGGAGGAGGTTGTTTTTGGCTTGGAGTTTGCCTCTAGAGGAGGTTGTGGTTTGTAAGGGAGGAGTTGGGTAATCCTTGTAATTGTGATTGCCCCAAATCCTCGGGAGGTTCCCTTTGTGGGAGTCCTTTGTGGACAAGCTAGTGGATTGGAAATCCTTCGTGTGTCGAAGGCGAGGATGTAAAGCTGGGTGCTCGAACCTCGGAACATATCTTGTTTTTGCGCTTGATCCATTGGCTCTCTCTAACTCTCTCTTTATTTTGTGCCTTGCATCTATTTTTATTGCTCATTCATATTTGCTTGGTTGTGTGCATCACTTGTTGATAGCACTTGAGTGTGAATTGCATTAAGTTTTCATATTCCGCATTTAGTTCATAGATTAGCTATATCACCTATTCACCCCCCCTCTAGGTGATTTTCAATTGGTATCAGAGCTAGTGTCCCTGATATTTAGGTTTAACCACCTAGGAGTAAGATCTTTGTTTGCTAATCTTCATTTACATTGTCATTTGCACTCATACTAGTTTGCACTCATGGATAGCCCTCCTATGTTTAATTTTGCTAGACATGATATTTGGATAGCCAAGATGAATAGTTATTTAAAAGGCCTAGGACATCTTGCTTATCAAGCCTCTACACAAGAATCCTTCCCAAATAGTAGCAAGCATAAAAAGGCCAATGCATTAGCACTTAGAGCATCTCTCAATGACAATCTTTTACATGTTTTTGATCAATATGATTCGGCTTTTGCAGTTTGGAGCATGTTGACATCTCCCGAGCTTCCAATGATTATCAACAAGATAAGGAGATCTAGGAGAGACGTATCCGAAGAGCGTGACTTTGTGGTCCATGGGAATGACTCCCATGAGGTACAATCGGACTCTCAATTAGATGATTGCTCTAGTTCTTATTGTGATGGTTGCTTAGAAGCTCAAACCTTAAATATGGAACTTGCCACAAAGCTTGAAAATTTCTTGAAAAGACACAAACTTTTGAAAGAGGATAATCTTGTTTTGAAAAATAAATTAAAGGATTTGTGTTCTAATTTTGAATTGATTTTGCAAGAGGAGGAAGAGATTGCAAGTGAACGTGACTCACTTAAATCTCAACTTGAACTTGCTTTAAAGGAAAATGAATTTTTAAAAAGCAAAGATGATTGTGAGGATGTTGTGAAGAACAATGAGGTTTTATCTTCTAAATTGGATCTTGTTTTAAAGAAAATCTCACTTTGAAAAATGATATTGTTTCAATTACTAAAGAATTGGATTTGGTTTTGATTAAAAATAAATCTTTGCAAAAAGAGATTGATATTCATGTTTGCCATGCTAGTGTAGCTTCTTGTTCTAGCACACCCATTACATGCTCCACTTTATCTTCTCGCATTGAAATGATATAATTGTTTTGAAGAAAAGTGTTGATAGTTTGGGCTCCACTTTGAGCCATTGTGCCATGAACCACACACGTTTGGAAACCTTAGTTCGCAAGAAACAAGTTCCAACCTTGCATGCACACCCATCACGGCATACACATACTTCTCATGATCACCACCATCATATGTATGCTCACGTGTACACATGTACACATTGTGGTCGTAAAGGCCACCTTGCTAGATTTTGCTATGATAGATTACATGTTGAAAATTTAGCAAATAATCTTGTTTGGGTTAGAAAAGAACTAACCCCCGTGGACCCACAAGAAAAATGGGTACCAAAAATCACCTCTTTGATTTTTGATGTAGGTGGGAACTCTCGCATTACGTGAGAGTATTGGTGCCTTGAGGTGGATGCGTTCCAAGCTTAAAGAGAACCATTTTTGGATGCATCACTTTCAAGGAGCTTGGTGGGAGGACCACCATTGGTTTGGAGAACTAGAGAAGGACCTTCATTAGTTTTGGTATCATTCTATAACTCCCATTTTTATTTACATGCTATCCATGTTCATCTTGTTGTAGCATGTTATGTTTTGTTGTTCATTATACTTGTGCCATGTTCATTAGATTAAGATTATACATGTTTAGCTAATTGAGCACCCATGTTTCATATGAATCTACAATTAGTGTTCTCACCTTATTTAATCTAATATGTATGTTCTAGATCTAATGCTCATACATATGTATAATGATCATTTGGATGTTTATGATTGTATGATTTTTATCTTTAATGATTCATGTTTTGTTTAGTATGATTGATTGCCATGATTATTAGAACATTGACATACATGTATAGCTTTTGAGATCATCCTTATTTTATATGGACTATTCTTTTGTGTTCTCACATATATTTAGCTATTATGTAGATCATGATTCTAATAGCATGTGGATTTACATTAATGATCATTTTTCTGTCTATCATGATTGTTTTATGTATCGTTTTATGTTTCATGATTTGAATATTTGTTTAGGTGTTAGTTTTTCATTAAAACTAGGATTTATACTTGTACATAGAATGAGCCACAAGTAAATCTTTATATGTTTGTGCTTGAATGCCTATTTGTACCCATTAGATGTGCTAGTATAGTCTAGTTTTGATGATTCGTGCATTCTAACTTGTATTCCCTATTTGGATATGTTTTATGATCTTGAGTTTTAACTTCATGTATATGTCTTTCTTATCTTAACTATTGATTATACATATACATCCTTGAGCCACGTGCCTTCATGCATATTGTTTGTGGACTCATTATGTTTGGGATATGTATGTATACTTTAGTTTGTACATGACATACATATGCCTTGGAGTTTAAATCGTTTTGATGATTTTTCATGTTTTTAGGAAATTTCTTTTAGTAATGAAAATTTAGTTTTTCATGTGTTCATGTTTTAAAGGAATTTCATCATGAGCTTGATTGTCAATTTTCATGATTATGTGTTTCACATTTTACTTGTACACTCATTTTATTAGTTTACTCATGATTTCTTTTCATGAGACTTTGATATGGGCTTTATGGATTTGAGTGTTTGGTGATTATGTGATTTTCATGTTTCATGAAATATATTTTTGAATTATTCCTTACTTGAAGGATTTCGTACTAGTTTTCAAACGTTCATATAACTAGTTCGTATTCTTCACCTTGGTAGTAGTTTTCAATCAAACTATATTTCCATATCTATTTTTGAAAACCCCTACCTTCTATGGGCGGTTGGATGGGAATCATGCTCATGTATGCTTTATAATGAAAATCATTTTAAACTTGATCATGAAATGGGTGGTAGTTGATATGAGTTATACACTTGACCTTATTTTTGTTATTTCAATTGGTATCATTGAATTCTTTCAATTGGTATCAATATGACATCTTTTTGTACACTCATATATGTTGGTGTTTTACATATGTATGCTTACACTTCATATAGTATCAATTTCAATTGGTATCTATTTCTTACATACATATATAGATGATTTATTTGTACTTATTATATCCCTATATCTTGAAGCACAAATCTTGGTTATGTTAAGCTTGAGTTTTTCAATTGGTATCCTTATACAAGCTTTATCATTTTTAAGATTGCTAAATTTTTAATGAATATCATGTTTCAATTGATTTAATTTTTAATTGGCATCTTATTTCAAGCATATGCATATTTTCTTTTGGTATTTCATAAAGGGGGAGAAAATTCGTATTGGTATTTGGTTTACCATTGTTTTTGTTTCCCACTCCCTAACTTTATGATGAAAAACAATTACACATCAATATTAAAATAATTGGTATCATATGCTTATAATGAAAAATATCTTCTTTTGGTATCAAGATGCTATTTGTTTCCTTAAATTTGGTATCAACCTTTTTTTATTATCTACTGGTATCAAGTTTACATTACATGTTTTCATTTTGATATAAAATGTTATTTTGTTTCAATGCCTTGTTTTATTTCAAATAGGATTTGGCATTTCTCAAAGTTTGTTATTTTCAATTGATATCATATTGACCTTGTTTTTACCCCTTTGTTGATGATTGACAAAAAGGGGGAGAAGAATTTGTAGTTTATATGCATGGTTGATTTATGCATATGTTTTAGTTGGTTTTCATTGGTAATAATATGTTGGTTTCAATATTATTGTTTTATTGGTATCAAGAGCAAGAACATGTTTTTAATAATAGCAAGAGCATGTTTTGATAATGTTTTGTTTAATTGGTATTGTTTTATTGGTATCAAGAGCATGTTTCATTGTTTTATGTTTTATGAGCATATTTCATTGTTTTATGTTTTATTTTAATCCAGAACATGTTTATTTGTGTTTAAGGACATTCATTGCATATCTTATATGTTTTATTATTATGCATGAGTTAAGGGGGAGCTTCTTTGAAGCTTTACTTTAATCCATGCATATATAACTCCATGAGTTTTGTCATCATCAAAAATGGGGAGATTGTTGGCCCAAAGGCCTTCCACTCTAGTTTTGATGATGAGTAACTCATGTAGTTATGTGTACTAATAATCTTGCAATGTTTAAGTTTCAGATATTTAACAAGATATTAGTTGGTGAAAGTTTTCACACATCTTTCACAATGTGATTCAAGAGCCTAAGCATCAAAGATGATATCTAGCACTCATTGGAGTCAAGCTCGGTGAATCTTGCTTTGGATCGAGTCGACTTGGAGATTGCGCTCTACAAGAAGACTTAGGTATTCATAGTTTTAGTTTTGAGTTTAGATCCCAAATTGTAAAGATTAGTATAGTATGATATGCTCAAGTTCACAATACACACACATAAATTCAATATGTTTGGTTTTTGATTGAATCGGTTTTGGATTTCAAATACATATATCGGGTCTTGGATTTGAACCAGTTTTAGTTCTACTAATCTGCTTGACACCCTTCTATAGTTATTATCATAACTTTTTATTTTTATATTCAAATAATATGATTTAACTTGCATTTCAAAGATAACTTTCAGATCTAAATTTCTTATTTAATAACCATTTTCAGATTCCAATTTTAAAGTTGTCAAATATTTGGTTGAAATCTGTTCTTGTTCTGAAAATAGCTTACTGTTTCTGTTTTGACACCTGTCAGTGTTTTATTGATAACTTTCGCATCCAAACTGATATTGAGTTGATTTTAGTTGCATTAAACAGATAACTTAAAGATCTACAAATTATTCCTATATATCTTTTTATGAATTTGAACGTTTTCAGCCTGAAAAATGTGCTCCAATATGACCTATTTTTATTGCCTGCCAGGCTGGGCCGGTCGACCAGTACGGTCGACCGGGCCAAGCGTTGGGTCGACCGCTGGTCGACCGGACGTGTACGAAACCGTGCACGTCGGCTGTTTCTGTAGACGGTCGACCGTGCGGTCGACCGACTGTAAGCAGATTGGTCTCTGTTTGTTTGGGTCGACCGCCAGGTCGACCGGCAGCTGTCAAACGGCTATATTTTGACCGTTTGACGGTCGACCGTGCGGTCGACCGGCAGGGTATTTCTGGCAGTTCTGCTGCCAACGGCTATTTTCCAGATTTGCCTATAAATACCCCATTTGAGAGTGGTTTTTTACAAGAATTTTTGGGCTCAAATTTCCATTCTCTCAGGTGTTTTTGCTGCAATCAAAATAGGTTTTTGGATTCAAATTGAACAATCTTTTTGGTGTTTTCATTAGGGTTTAAAAAATCAAAGAAAAGGGTTTTGGGAAAGCTTTTGAATTGAACTTCTCTATCTTGGTTTCATTTATTTCCCAAAGATTTTCTTTGAGTTGCTGGTTTCAAATCCCTTAGTTTTCTCCACACTTGAGCTAAAATCTACTATCTTCTCTATAGGATTTTGTGTGAAAAAAAGAGATTGTTTTGTGGTTGTTGTTTGAAACCACTAAGTTGTAAACCCTATTTAGCTTGACTTCGTGCCTTTCCCCATTGTGTTGAGGAAGATTTACTATTGGTTATATCCCTCAAGGTTGTGAGGTGATCTTTGTATTGAGTTGAGCTTGCCTCAAGGAGGAGTTGTTGTTGGCTTGGAGTTTGCCTCTAGAGGAGGTTGTGGTTTGTAAGGGAGGAGTTGGGTACTCCTTGTAATTGTGATTGCCCCAAATCCTCGGTGGAGGTTCCCTTTGTGGGAGTCCTTTGTGGACAAGCTAGTGGATTGGAAATCCTTCGTGTGTCGAAGGCGGGGATGTAGAGCTGGGTGCTCGAACCTCGGAACATATCTTGTTGTTTGCGCTTGATCCATTGGCTCTCTCTAACTCTCTCTTTACTTTGTGCCTTGCATCTATTTTTATTGCTCATTCATATTTGCTTGGTTGTGTGCATCACTTGTTGATAGCACTTGAGTGTGAATTGCATTAAGTTTTCATATTCCGCATTTAGTTCATAGATTAGCTATATCACCTATTCACCCCCCTCTAGGTGATTTTCATTAAAGTATTCAGTTCATACACTCTGTTTTATTATGTTAAAGTTTGATCTCAATAAGGCTTAAGGGGGCACCAGTTGAAAATAGGTATGTTCAGATCACATTACATGTAATTTTCATACTACACATCCATGATTGATTTATGTCATTTGGTTGTATTTGTAATGTGATTATTGGTGAGTGTAGTTACGCTAATTGTAGCGAACATTCCTTTACTCCTATATTAGTATAATCAATGGACGAGATTGTTAAGAATACCTGATTACATGATAGTAATATTTTGAGCTCATAAATATATACATTTATAAGATAACAAATGTGGCCCAAGTGGGAGATTTGTTAGAAATAATTCAACATGTGTGGGCTCAGATATGTAAATTTATGTGTATAGCTATATTAAAGTATAGTCCAAATTAATTGTGATCTAATTAAGTTAATAACTGGACTAATGGGTTTTAAATTGTCCTGGAATTAATGTATAGAGATAATTATGCAATTTCTAATTATTTGAAGGCCCAAATTAGAAAAAGTAATAACTCTTGTTATTATATAAGGGATCATGGTCCCTAAAGAAACATATCATCTTCTTCTCTTTGAGATCCATTCAGGCAAAGAAAACCCTAGAAGGACATAGATCTTTTGGAAAGCCATCTTCATCCAACAATTCAAGCAATTCAGTCATAGATCAATGTATGCTTCCGCTTTTATTGTTTTAATTACTCTCATGTCTTTGAATCTTTAAGGAGGTTAGATTTATTGGTTTTAGGGTTTGATCTATGATAAAGTTATGACTTTTGATCTTGTCTATTTCAAAGATAAGCATTGTAGATCCAATCTTTTTATTGTTTAGTTTTAAGATACAACATGACCTGTAAACTGTGGCATTGGATCACAATCTCTTTTTCACTTCTCATTTTTATTTTTCATTACAGATATATGTAAGAGAGAAGAAAATGAAAAATTGAGGGCAACAAAAAGAATACAAAGTCTCAAGTATAACTCTTATTTTTAAAATAAAAATTCAACCGTATTAAATATTACTTAATTATCTCTTATATAAAATTTGTCGATCTATCTGTCTCCTTATTTTCGTCTGCCAAAAAGAAGAGAGAGAGAGAGAGCAGCGCTTCTCTCTTCCATCACCGTGCTGTCCGTTCTCTCTCCCCTTCTCCTCCTTCCGCCTCTTCTCCTCCTACTCTTTTCACCAACGGCCTCTTCTCTCCTTCTCATTACCAGTTATATTCTAATTATTATTATTATCAAATTGAGCAATGTGTGATTCTACTCTTTTATCAATTTTATCCGTTCATCTATTTGCGAGAGAGAGTCCCCTATGCTTCTTCTTCCTCTCCTCTTCACCCCGCTCTTTCATCTTCGCCTCGGTTTCAACGTCAAGGATTTATCTAGTTATTATTATTATTGGTTAAGTTTTTTCCCCGAAAAATAGCCCCCTAAGAAAATACAAGGATACTCTCTCCCAAGTAAATACCTGCAATACCTTGTCCCTGACTCGCTCCTATTCTGATCTCAGATCTCTCTCCCTCTCTCCAGCATTTTGTATCTCCTCGAATTTTTCAAACCTCTAATTTCGATCCTCTCGCATCAAAATCTCGGCTAGATCCGATGGTTGTCTGCAAATGTCGCAAGGTAAGTAGAATTCTATCCAAGTTGTAAGAAATAGGGTCCAAAAGTTTGATGAAATTGTGTTTTCTCTCATGAATTGGATTCTGATTGAACAATCTCGAGTGAATTAGGGAAATTTATCTGGTTATTGTCCTCAACTTTCTGATCTGTGATTGGAATCGATGAATTTGAATTGAACTAGATTTTGGCAGTACCGATCATTGGCAGAGTTCTTTCAGTTTCGGATTTTTCATTTTCTGGTTTATTTCGGTAATAGGAGCATGATGAGGTTTCTGATTTCAGGCGACCAGGATTTATTGCTTCGTGCACAAGGTTCCCGTTTGCGGGGAATGCATTTGTTTTCCTGAGCATCAGATTTGTGTGGTAACAATTCTATATTTTGCTTCTTTAAAATTTTGTTATCTGCAGTTCTGAAATCATCACATTGTAAATGCTAATTATAGCTCCTTTTATGTGCTGTGTTGTGATTTTTTTTAGCTTGGAATTCCTTGTGAACTTGGCCTTTGCCTGTCAATGAGTCATAATCATGCTCATGCTTAACATTTGGCTATTTTGACGTGTGATGTTAATCTGATCAGCACAATGCCACAATGTGATTTCAACACTTTATTGATTTGATATGGTTATTTTGGATGCGGCCTTTGAAGTGAGGAAAATTATGGAAGGGATATTCATAGATATGCTTATTTTGTAAGTGAGGAAAATATTCATAGATGTGGCCTTTGAAGTGAGGAAAATTATTTGAAGTGAGGAAATTATGGAAAGTTTTGGAAGTGGCCTGTGATTCAACCCTTTATTGATATATTCTTCTATCTGGTATGATTTTTGTCAAAATGTTAGTATTATTTATTGTTTTGTTCAGTTTGTAAAGTTACGATATGGGTACAAGTATTACAACCAATACATCTCTGACGTGAGTAAATTGTGGAAGGGATATTCATAGATGAATTTGGACTAGGAACAAAATTTAATACAGGCTGGTGCCAATATTTATTTGGTTTTCCTATTTGACAAAGAAGATAATCCTTATTAAATCTGTAGGGAAAAAGGATTCATGTAGGTGTTTCCAAAGGTTAGGGATAAAGGTTTTGTTGTTTGTTGTTATTTAAATTTAGATTTAGACGTGACTCTTTATCTCTTTGAAATCCTAACACAAACAGCCCTATTTTAATTAGTATAACTAACCAATCAAATATCTAAATAAGGAATATTTACTTGAATAAGAACCGTATACAGTTAGGAAATAAATGGAACTGCGCTTCTTAATAGCATGTCACTCTTACCTTAGCTTACTAATCAGTCTCTCTGGATGTGTGATGTAGAACGAGAAGGGGAAAGAAGGAAGAGAGAGGAAATTAGGGATTTGAGGGGATAAAGATTTATTCTGGCGTTAACGCCAAGGAGACCGCTCCCCCACTCAAACATCACCATGCCAAGATTTAATCACAAAGTAAAATTGCAATTCAAAGTTAGAGTTTCCTTAAATCAACTGGATTGAAAAACAACTATAAGTCTTAGCTTATATGTGCCTCATTACAAAGGCCAACTCCCATCATAACTGATATGGGACTAAAATAAAGAGAAAAAAGTGAGCCTAGCCTAAAATAAATAGTAAAGAGCCTAAACAAAAATAATAACTACTAATTCCCATCAATTCTCTCCAGCTTCAAAAAATTCGCCATTGGCGAATGGCGGCGGCAGGGATGATGAAATCGAACAGGGAAGGATTACACGAATTCCTCATTGGCGGGTCTCCTCATTAGTGGTGGCTGTAATGGACAAACTGAAAATCGTTGTGGCTTATGAAAGTGCGATAAAGAGTTAGGTCTTCGATGCTAAACACCGAGCTAATCCAAAGATCATAGGGATATCGAGCTCATAGGTGTTGGAGCCAAACCAACTCAGGACCTTGCATGGACCCCTACATCGAGTATGGAGCTTTTTTCAAAGTTTCTAGTGGTAACCTTTTTGGGTGCACTCTAATGAGCACCTCGTCACTTATTGCGATGTCCTGCAATCACTTGTGAGACTCTACATCAAATTGATAGTTATAATTGCTAATTATCATTTATCTTGTATTATGTTCATACAACTCGTACAAATGTGGTGCAGAATCTGCAGATGGCTCATTTATGGCAATGAGTGGGATACTTAGGGAAGAAGGAGAAGGCCGAGGAAATTCTTAGACGTAGGAGTAAACCCATCAATAGGAGACTCAAGAGAAAAGTGGGATCTAGTCACTAAGTAATATGGTGTCTTGTTGTTCTTTTCGATGACTGTTCCCTCCTTGTTATTCCCTACACTTGATTTGGGTTTGACAAGTTTCAACACTATCTTCTTTCTTTTAAATTTAAATTCATAAGCCTTAGACCTATCCATGCTGATTACGTCCAAGTCATATAACCGAGATCTACCTAATTAAATGTGTGCAACTTCTATATCTAGGACATCACACCAAACACGATCACCGTAGCTAGACATGTGGATAAGGACTTGACAACGTTGGATAATAGATTGAGCAGTCTTATCAACCCAATTCATGTTGTATGGGTGGGGATGTGGTCTAGCCTTGAGGCCCTACCTTCTCAAGTGCTGTCTTGGTATTGATGTTTGCACAACTACCCTCATCTATCATCAATTTATAGCTCTTCTCCTGATGTGTAATATATGTGTGGAATACACTAGACCGACGCCAATTCTTATTACTAACAGCTGCGTGTAAACACTTAACGACACCCAATTGGATGCTAGAAAATCTAACATCATCATCAGAATTAGTCGCGGTACCCGTTGGTTTATAAACTAGTGTCTCGATCTCATCATCAGTTTCCTTGATTAGAAAGTTCCTAGAGGGACACTGTGCAGCAACATGACCATAGCTTTGATATTTAAATCATTGACTACCCTTGACATTCCTAGAAGATTCTGATAAGTTTGCCCTTAAGGTCTCTACCTATGTGAGTGTTCAGTTATGTTGCGCCCTAGGTTAGGAATAATCCTACGTTCTGAATAAAACTTGAGAAAGATTTTGATGTCTTGAGCTATCTGACTTGCCTGCTCACAGGTCTCTATCTTGCGGGAGTGAATGGATATTGCTTGTTGGATGTTTGATCTTAACCCAGAACGGTACCTAAATATCGCTTGGTAGGAGTCTTCTTGCACCTCACAATGTAGGGTTAGATCATCAAATTCGGTTGTATAGTACTGAATTGACTTGCTACCTTGGTGAAGGCCGTGCAGTTTATCTAATAGGCGATGTTTATAGGAGCTGAGAAAGTATTTCTCTTTAAGCTTTTGTTTCATTTCTCCCAAGACTATGGAAGTCTCACGCCTAGTGTACGCTCTTTACCGAAGCCCAATAGATTCTAGCTGATCCTGAAAGTTTCATTCTAACAAAATGAACTCTACTATCCTCTGTAAATATATACCAATCAAAGTAGTAATCCGAGTCTGCCATCCAATCACTAAAAATCTTCGGGTCAAAGATTCCGTCAAACGTGAGAGGATCTATCTTAATCCTATGGATTATGTCATCTTCTTCATCTCTACGTCTATTGGTGTCTCTCTTCTATCTCGAGTGTCATTTCTTGAGTTTTCCTTTGTTTTTATTTTCTATCTATCTAACCCTAAATTTTAAGTCTTGAAGCTCTTTAAGAATTAGATCTAGTTTGGACTCCATATCTAAATGATCAGGGAATAGGTTTTACCACTACGAAGGAGCGTGCACTATGTAGTATACGCAATCACACAGATGCAAGATAGTTTTCTAAGTTTCACTAGATGCGTGCACTATATGATCAACCAAAAAATTTCTTGTCGGCTTCTAAAATTACGATGTGGAAAAATGATTCCTAAAGTGAATATGCAACAAGCAGTAATAAAAGGCAATTAACAATAGCAACTACACTAACAATCACCATATGTACGCAAGAGAGATGCAAAAATATCGCTACAGTGGAAGGAGAGTTTAGAGTGTATCCAAAGGCGCTTGAAAAAGCATCGATATCTAGTAATGGCTCCAAATAAGGGCTTGTAGAAGCCAGATCTGTTGCTCAAAAGCTGCGAAATTTTTTTAGTATATTCGGGACTCAGCTGCAGATCTAATGCTTCAAATAGAACTCGAATCAGACTTCAAATGGGCCTGAAACAAACTGATATATTACTGTAGTGAATAGTGTGGCTCAGATGAGCCGACGACATCAGCACAGCGCTGGTGACGTCGGCGACGGCTCGATGACGTCAGCACGACGCTGGTGACGTCGGCGACGGCTCGACGGCTCGGCTCGAGTTCAACTCAGTTTAGCCAATGAGGTCAGCCTCAGAGCTGATGACATCAGCTTCGGCTCGGCTCTGTTGGCTTCGCGGGTCGGATCCAGGTCTGGTAACGGGTCGGTTACCATTGGATGCAGCCATATAGATCAAATCGGATATGTTAAGATTCGATCACATTTGATTTCAATCTCGATTCGAAGGCGGTGGGTCTCATCAGTGAGGCGACGGCAGAGGGGGTCCTACGGCGGCGCGACAACAAGAAAGACGACGATGACGAAACTGACGAGACGACATAGACGAAGGCGATGGATTGGAGGTCAGGATCTGAATTGACGACGCGGCGGTTGAAGAGGATGACTAGGGAGATTTGTGGCGAAGACGACGAGGATGCGGTTCCGGCGAGATGATGACGGGGATGCAACGAAGAAGGAGAACAAGGAGGCAGTGGAGGATCTGGATTAGCGAGGGCATTGCGGTGGTTTGTGGTGGGCGGTGGCGTGGTGATGTTAGGGAAGTCTGGCGAGTCGGCGGTGGTGGTCTGAGATTGACAGACCTGAGAAGGAGATGGGGAAGACGAAGAACAATAGATGAACAAGAGAATTCTTTTTTTATTTTATT